>BQNB010128082.1:0-19337 GCA_026074375.1 Tanacetum coccineum | reverse complement strand
CGATGTGAACCCAAACTTGGGTTCTGCTACTCACGGTCCTTTCTTTTATTTGAAGACACAACTTAGGTTTGAAACTTGTTTATGAGTTGTTTTGAGAGTTTATACAGAGAATGAATAGGGATGTGCATATATGGGAGTAAAGCATGTAACAGACTACACGATTATTAAGGGATTTGAGATAGTTATCAATTATGTAGAGTATCTCTTGACTAAGTAAATTTGAACGTGTGTAAATTTGCATTTATTCTTATCTTCTTGATATATTTAGTAGTTTTTTTTATTATCTATGTGCTAATAAAAATATTAGGCAAAGTATTACTAGATAATTAAATATCGGAAGTAATGTACATTTGCTTCATGCTGTTCTCTTTATTTGTGTATACGAAAGGTTTTATTATAGTTTGACGTAATAATAATATTGGGAGTGTTATAATTCTTCACCTCTAAAAAAAATTTCGGCCGCGAAATTAACGTCAAAACTTAAACGGAAACGTACCAAATCGTTTTCCCCCACTGCTCGTACTACCTTTCTTACAATCTTTAGCCAAATGTCCAACCTCTCCACATTCAAAGCAAGCACCAGTAGCCCTATGACACGCCTTTCCTGGATGAAATTTCCCACAAGTGTTACATGGGGGAAATGAGGTATAATCTGAGTATCCGCAGACAAATCTTCTCGAATTTTATCAAACGGATATTGAACAACACGATACGGATGATAGTTGTAACTTCTCAAAAGAGATACATGGAACACATTATGAACATGAGACAAATGCGAGGTAAACGCCAACGTAAGCACTTCACCAATACGATATAAGATTTCGAACGGACCAATGAATCGCGGACTTAATTTCCCTTTCAAACAAAACGGCGAAACACCCCTACATGGAGAATACTTTAAGAAACACACGTCCCCGAGTTTAAATTCCAAGGCTCTTCGATGACGATCGGCATAGCTCTTTTGTCGTGACCGAGCTTCCTTAAGCTTCTCTTTCGCAATGGCAACCTTTTCATTCGTTACCTCAACCAATTCCGGACCTTCTATAACACGCTCTCCTACTTCGTTCCAACAAATAGGTGCTCTACACTTTCGGCCATACAGAAGCTCGAAAGGAGCCCCTTTTATACTTGCATGCCAACTATTATTGTAAGCAAACTCAACTAAACACAAATACTCGTCCCAATTTCCAGTCCACTCCAATGCGCATGATCTCAGCATATCCTCCAAAGTTTGAATAGTACGTTCAGTCTGTCCATCGGTCTGAGGATGAAAAGCAGTACTAAATTTAAGTCTCGTTCCCCAAGCATTCTGTAAACCTTTCCAAAATCGTGAAGCAAACCGTGGATCTCTATCAGACACGATCGATGCAGGTGTGCCATGTAACCGAATAATCTCTTGCTGAAATATCTCTGCCAGCTTGCTACCGGAGTACCCTTGCTGAATAGGCAAAAAGTGAGCCGACTTAGTTAACCGATCAACTACAACCCAAATTGCATCATTCTTCTTAAAGGTGCGAGGCAACCCCGTTACAAAATCCATAGAAATTTTCTCCCACTTCCAGGTCGGAATATCTAAAGGTTGAAGAAGACCACTTGCACGTTGATGTTCAATTTTAACTTGTTGACACGTTAAGCACTTTGCCACAAATCTAGCCACATCATGTTTCATACCATTCCACCAGAAATTCTGCTTCAAGTCTCTATACATCTTATATAGCAGTGATGAATAGAGAAATGGAGAACTTGTGCCTCAGTCAAAATAGCCTTCTCGAAGAAGAAAGGAATCGTCGGGAACGCATAATCTATTACCGTACCATATCACACCATGCTCATCCACCCAAAATTCTTCCTGCTTACCCTTCTTCATATTTTGCCCACCAGACCATAAATTCACCATCGTCCATTCTAGCTTCTCTTTAATCCGCATTATAAGGTAGGAGGTTCAATCTTAAGGCTTAGCTAATAACCTTGGTAAACCTTCAGAACCACGAACAACTAACTCGACTTCCATGAGCTCTAAATCTTTGATAATCTCGGGTTGAATTTTGAGACAATATATAATTCTAGAGTTCTTTCTACTAAGTGCATCTGCTACCACATTAGCCTTGCCAGGATGATACTGAATATTCGCATTGTAATCCTTAAGAAGTTTTAACCAACGTCGTTGCATCATATTTAACTCCTTTTGAGTGAAAATATATTTGAGGCTTTTATGATCGATGAAGATGTCACAAGTTTCCCCATACAAATAATGCCGCCAAATCTTAAGAGCAAAAACGACTGCTGCCAACTCCAAGTCATGTGTCGGATAATTTTACTCATAAGGTTTTAGTTGCCTCGATGCATAAGCGATAACCTTACCATGTTACATAAGAACGCAGCCAAGACCTTTCTTTGACGCATCACTATAAATTTGGTATCCGCCTGTTCTAGAAGGAAGAGTAAGTACGGGAGAAGACACTAATCTCCTTTTCAGCTCTTTAAAACTCTTCTCTCGTTCTTCATTCCGGACAAACTTCTCTCCTTTTCGCATAAGTTTCGTCAATGGTAAGGCAAGAAGTGAAAAACCTTCCATAAATATTCGATAATACCCCGCAAGCCCAAAAAGCTTCTAACTTCGGTCACTGGTGTCGGTCTCGGCCATTTAGTAATTGCCTCAACCTTAGCAGGATCCATAGTAATACCATCTGCTGATACAATATGACCTAAGAATGCTACTTGTCCCAACCAAAAGTCACACTTTGAGAATTTTGCATAAAGCTTCTTATGACGCAAGATTTCTAACACAATACGAAGATGATCTTCATGCTCCTCCCTAGTCTTCGAATACACCAAGATGTCATCAATGAACACTATAACAAATCTGTCTAAGTACTCATGAAAGACACGATTCATCAAATCCATAAAGACAACCGAAGCATTAGTCAATCCAAACGGCATCACATGAAACTCATAATGACCATAACGAGTGCGAAAGGATGTTTTAGAAATGTCTTACTCTTTTACACGTAGCTAATGATAACCTGACCTCAAATCAATCTTTAAGAAAAACTTGGCACCCTCAAGCTGATCAAATAAATAGTCGATTCGCGGTAGTGGATATCTATTTCTAACTGTAATACGATTTAGCTCTCTATAATCAATACACAACCTCATGCTACCATCCTTCTTTACAAATAAAACTAGCGCGCCCCACGGAGAAACACTTGGTCGAATAAAACCACGTTCTAGAAGTTCTTGAAGTTGATCTTTTAGTTCTTTCAATTCAACTGGTGCCATTTTATATGGAGCTTTAGAAATGTGTTGAGCACCAGGAATCAACTTAATAGTGAATTCAACTTCACGCTCAGGTGGTAATCCTGGCAATTCATCAGGAAATACATCAGGAAAAAATCAAACTACTAGATGACTCTAGAGGCGAGGTCCATCAAACGAAGTGTCTTTAATTGATGCTAAGAAACCTTCACAACCATGAGAAATTAACGTTCAAGCTTTAAGGGCAGAGATGATTTTAATGGGCTTACCAGGTCGGGAACCATGGTAAATGAATTCAAGATTGTTCAAATCGCCGAAGATAACACGTTTCGTATGACAGTCGATAGTAGCACGATGCTCAGTCAACCAATCCATACCAAGAATAATATTGAAATCACTCATTTCTAAAGGAAGCAAATTAGCAGAACGAATCTTATCATCAAAACGTAACGGACAATCTCTATACTCGTGACCAATAACCATATTATTTTTCATAGGCGTTGAAATAGATAATGCATAATCTAATAATGTAGAGGGAAACGGTACCTGGGGCATTAGTTGCCTGATCAGTAGTCAATGCAAAGACTCTATCGCTCGTAGCATGTGGCTTGTTGTTCCTATTTCCCCTGCTGCTTGTACTACCTTTCTTACAATCTTTAGTCAAATGCTCAACTTGACCACAAATAAAGCAAGCACCTGTGGCCTTATAACATATGTCACCTGGATGACGTTTACCACATTGGTTACAAGTGGGGATAGATGCTTGGTTCCCGCTGACTTGACGACCCATATGAACTACCGTATTGTTAGCCCCGAACCTCCTGATCTCGATCACGCCATGACCTTTGTCTGTTGTTACCATGTCTGTCACTATTTCCATGTCTGTCATTATTGCCATATATATTGTTGTTCCCATATTTGTTACTATTCCCATGCTTGTCACTGTCCTTGCGATCATAAACCCTCTGACTAGACCCCTGTGATGGTGTGTCTGATGGTCGTATACGATGGCCGTCTTTGTCCCTCTTGTTGTTTCCTTCGTTCTTAGACCTATCACAAAATATCTCAATGTTTCTTGCAGCATTAGCAACCTGTGCTACATTAGTAAACTTGGTGTTCAAGATCCTGTTAAGTACAAAGTCATTCAGCCCCCATTTGAAGTGTTTAGCTTGTTATTCCTGGGTGCCCGCCTTAGCCCCCAAGAAACCCTCCGATCTAAGAAATATCTTCATAAAATCAGTACTAGTTTCCTCAGGTAATTGACAAATTAATTTGTACTGTCGTTCACACTTTTCTTTCTTAGAGTATGGAAAATATTGTAAAAGGAAGATTTCACGAAAATCATTCCATGACAACGTGGCCACATATGCATCACCTCCTTTTGCTTGTTTATACGCCCTCCACCAACTGTGGGCATCACCTTCCAGCTTATATGTCGCCAATCTGGCCTTGAACTGATCACCGCATCCCAAAACCTCAAAGATCTTCTCGATATGTGTTATCCAGTTTTCTGCTTCAACTGGCATGGAAGCTGAGCTGAAAATTTGAGGTTTCTGTTTCTGGAACCTCTCTAACCATACATGGATATCAGTGGGTTGTGCATCCCCATCATTACCAAAACCCCCGGTGTTTACACGTCTAGCATTTCTTCGATTACCGTTATTCCCATTTTGGCGAATCTCGTCAGTTATACGAGCAGTAAGAGTCGGTAACAAGTCTACAACTGCCTGTGCTACCGCAGCAGTAAAAGCAGGATCTGCTTCGTTGTTTACACGATTGCGACGAGGAGCCATCTAAACGATTAACAAATGAACCAACAAAGACAAATTAAGGTTAAGATCAAAATTCGAATGAGCGCGATTAGATCGGAAATGAAACCTAATATCTACCCAATCCTCATAGGTCATAACCTAAGTTCTACAGGACGAACCTGCAGCTCTGATATCATAACTGTAACACCCCACCCGAGAACGGGTCAAATGTCACACTTATGGTGTTGGGAATTAAAAGTCTTCTTAATACTGTTAAATATTAATGCTACTAGTCAATGATAAAAGAGAAGTTTCAACTAGAGACATTAATGTTGATTGAAGACATTAATGATGATTGAAGACTTTATGGTTGAAGACTTTATGTTGATTGAAGACATTAATGATAATTGAAGACTTTATGTTGATGAGAAGTTTAATTGAGGTGGTTAATGTTGATTGAGGAGTTACAATTGATTATGGAAAGTATTGAATACATTTGATTAATGTTGACCACATAGTTAGAAACATATTGAATACTTAATTATGGTATTTAATATGGTTGACTAGATTGTTGGGAAATATATTGTAAAAGACTTAATACTGGTAGTATAACAGTTAAGTCTGGTAGTATTAGTTAATACTGGCAGTACTAATATTAAGTCTGGCAGTATTATAGTTAGTACTGGTAGAGTGGCAGTACTAGTTAAGTCTGTTGTAATATTAGTAATAGTTATCAATTTAGCGTTAATTTAGGAAGAGATAAGCATTATCTCTTAACGCGTTTAGGGTTCCTTAAGCAAAATGAAACTAAACAAAGTACCTAGGATGCATCATAAGCTCCCTACAAATCAAATCATATATGGCCAAGTGCATAATAGAGCACACAAAACGAAAGGGAACGTCATGGCGTGATCACACCGCCACAGATAATGTCACGTCATTGGTGCCTCAATGACGCGGCCATGGTACCTCCATGGCTAGTTAGCTCGGGCATCGGAACAAAACAAAGGGCTCATATATCATATCGAACAAACATAATTTATCAAGATAAGCAAGGTTCCTTGATCAAACATACGAATAAACTCATATCATGGCAGTGTCAAATGAAGCATATACTTAATGAATTCAAAGGGCTCAACGAAGTTATCAAATAATGTTGCAACAAATAACGAATCATAGGATGGGAAACATAAATAGGAATTTCAGCGAGAACAAATAGATACGGAGCAAAAGTCATGAGAATCCTTAAAAGAAAGGATAGAATATCTGTACGAATAAGGATACGAACGGACAGCGCATAAATCATAATAATAGTAAAGAGAAGTATGTATTAAGAATATTCGTACGAACAGTTGAAGCTTAAAGAGAGAGTAGATATATCCGTACCTTAAACAAACCAACGCGTATTTGAGAACTAAAACCACTCCTTTGAACGATCTACAAGAATTCGATAACTATTGATTAGTCTATCATATGTGTCGCATTAATTTAACTAACCTTATCTGTATAATGAATTCTTAATTTAAATACTTCATTCGTTATGTATTTTCTCTATTTACTTTGTTTTGTTTCAGTTCTCTATATATTTTTATATAATGCTTATATCCCATCTCCTACTAAAATACTGAATTAATAACGTATTTTCTTGTGGTTTTTATACTATAGCGACTTTACATATATGTTTATTTTAACTGATCACTTTTACTACAATATGTTAAACTTCTATCTCATACCCTCAGTAATGAAACCAATTTTAATCAGATGTATATACATGTGTAAAGAGACATATTAAAATGACCTTTGAAGTTAATTAAAATACCGTTGTAATATAAACCTACGTACTTCTTCTTCCCCAATATACTAAACACAGTTTCATAGATAATTATCAAACTCCTTTAATTACTTCATTTTTATTGTTTGCTATACATGTTAGATCCTTGACATTACTTAGCATGTGTATCATGTTGTTTTATAAATTTAACTATACAATCTATCAATACGTTCAAGACCCGTACGTTTGATTCATGATTAATGATGGCTTCAACAATATGGTTTTAATATACGAAGATAGATCATGTTACTATAACAAAGATTTCCCGATCATAAAGATTATGTATACGGGTATGATTTCTTATTAAATTGATAGTTCAAAAATATACCTCGATCAAGGCTTAATGAATGGATCGAAACAGCCGAACCAAGGACACGAACACAAGATATAACCAGACACGATCAAACCCAATACCCGACGAACACAGACAGCTAAAGAATCACTCGCGGACCAGCAACACCTTATTCCCACACGAACAGGAACCAAAATCCACCACGAACTCGAACGGAACCCAAACGAAACACAAACCGCAGCCCGAACCGAACTCGAACCACAAACAAACGAAACCAAAACTTGGAGACAAAAACCCGAACAAGAATTATACCAACGTGAAACCAAAACTGGACTATGTTACTCTCCAGCCAACGCTCTTGATTATGTAGAGGAATGTTTTAGTTTGGAACTAGTTTGTGATTTCTTGTGAGATCGAGATTATGAAAATATTTAGTTTGAAACGTGCTTATATGAGTGAGGTGTGGGATAACCGAGTATTCGAAAAATATGGGATCGAGGCTGTTATCAAGGACCGAGTCTGACTGAAACCAACTAAGTCAGATATATATATTATTTGAATTTTCTACCACCTGCTTTACTTGGACTATATAATATACTTTAGTATGCTACACACGTCAACCTATTATGAGTTGATAACTTATTAGTTTTATTTTGTATCTAGAATTTGTTATTATTATATTTATTTAGTTTAGGGTATTATAATTCTTCCCCTCTAAAAAAAATTTTGTCCACGAAATTAATGTCGAATCTTAAACGAAAACGTACCAAATTGTTTTTCCCTGCTGCTCGTACTACCTTTCTTACAATCTTTTGCCAAATGCCCAACTTCTCCACATTCAAAGTAAGCACCAGTAGCCCTGTGACACGCCTTTCCTGGATGAAATTTTCCACAAAGGTTACATGGGGGAGAAGAGTTATAATCCGGGTATCCGCTCTGGCTTGATGACCAGTCTAAGACCTTTTTAGCAGTTATATTTGGTCCATAATGTCCACCAGTGGGTCCGTGGTGACACTGATCTAAAATGGTTCAGGTTTCTGGTCCAGATATACATCGTCTGATCATTCCATCAGAACATACTTTGAAGAGGTATGGTTCTTCCCAAAAATAGTATTTGAGATCGGAGAAAAATTTCTTCTTTTGTTGATACGTCATCCTTTTGGGTATAATTTCTCCTGCTAAATAATTTGCAAAGTCTGCAAACCATGGTTCATTTCTGGTGTCAATTATCATGAGGGTTTCTCCAGGAAAGTTATCATCGACGTCACTGTCATCACTTGTTTCATCATTTTCAATTCGAGATAAATGGTCGGCAGCAACATTTTATGTACCTTTTCTATCTTTGATTTCTATATCGAATTCTTGTAGGAGCAGAATCCATAGAATGAGAAGTGGTTTTGCGTCTTGTTTCTTAAATAGGTGTTTAAGGGCTAAATGATCGGTATGGACAATTGTTTTTGATAGGATAAGATAGGATCTGAATTTATCAAATGCGAAAACTACAGCCATAAGTTCTTTTTCGGTTATGGTGTATTTTTTTTATGCTGGATTAAGAGTTTTGCTTGCGAAATGAATTGGGTGAAAGTTTTTACCATCTTTTTGACCTAATACGGCTCCCACTGCGAAATCACTTGCATCACACATAAGTTCAAATGGAAGGTTCCAGTTCAGGCTTACTATCACAGGAGCACATGTGAGTTTATCTTTTAATAATTCGAATGCACTTTGACATTCACTGCTAAATTTAAACTGAGTATCTTTTTCAAGCAGCTAAGTTAGAGGTCGGGTAATTTTTGAGAAATCTTTTATGAATCGTCGGTAAAAACCGGTGTGTCCAAGGAAGCTTCTAATACCTTTAATATTAGTAGGAGGTGGGAGTTTTGAAATTATGTTGATTTTTGCTTTGTCAACTTCAAGTCATGCACTAGACACCTTGTGTCAAAGCACAATTCCTTCTCTAACCATAAAGTGACATTTTTCCCAATAAAGGACAAGATGAGCATCTTTGCAATGTTGGAGCATTTTATCGAGGTTGTTTAGGCATTTGTCAAAAAAGTTTCCAAAGACTGAGAAATCATCCATGAATACTTCGACTGATTCTTCGATCATGTCATGAAAGATTGCCAGCATGCATTTTTGAAAAGTGGCTGGAGCATTACTGTAACACCCCACCCGAGAATGGGTCGAATGTCACACTTATGGCATCAAAACAAACGCAAGCAGAAGACTTTATTCGTAAAATGGTTCAACAACGTTCACCAAGAAAACTAAGGAAATAAATTGTCAAATACATCATGACTTCCAAACGAACAAAATTCTAATCTCCAAAGTCTAAACGAAAGATAAATCCAGCTTCAATGTCTAAACGACTATAAAAGAAATAGGAAAGCTATCATCAATTCAGTCCACTAAGAGCTCCTAAGCACTCTTCACTCATAACCCAGCTTCCCTCTTATTACCGGCCACGGAGAAACAGAAATGCGGCTGAGCTAAAGCTCAGTGAACAGATATAAACGAAACAGATATATCAAACATATATAGTAAGCGAAATGCAATCAGAGATTTCATACATCATCAGAACTGAACGAATAAGTAGCAAAACAAAACATATAGAAATGCCCCACGAGCTCGAAACGAAAGTCTAAAGCATGCCACACACTTAGACTAAATAATCATATATCTCATAGTAAGATGTGCAAGGGAGTTGCAATCTCCACATGTACCGAAACGAAAGTGTTATAGGGTGTTGGCACCACACTAAGCCATGCACTAAAATAGAACTAAACAAAGTACCTAGGAGGCATCCATACGCTCCCTACAAATCAAATCATATATGGCCAAGTGCATAATAGAGCACACAAAACGAAAGGGAACGCCGTGGACTGATCACACCGCCAGAGATAGTGTCACGTCATTGGTGCCTCAATGACGCGGCCATGGTACCTCCATGGCTAGTTAGCTCGGGAATCAGAACAAAACAAAGGGTTCATATAGCATATCGAAATAAAACATATTATGTCCAAAGAAGATCATATCAAAACGGATAAGTTCATATCATGGCAATGTCAAATGAAACATATATCAAACGAATTCAAAGGGTTCAACGAATTATCAAATAAGGTTGCAACAAATAACGAATCATAGGATGGGAAACATAAATAGGGATTTCAGCGAGGCAAATAGATACGGAGCAAAAGTCATGAGAATCCTTAAAAGAAAGGATAGAATATCTGTACCTTAAAAGTAAATCAGCGCGTACTCAAAAACACAACTTACTCCTTCGGATTATCTACAAGAATTGGTAACTAATTATTATGAACCATTCATACTGACTAATTAATCGTTACAAGCGTTGCACAGATTCTTTCTAAACTCTCTTCAACACACTAATATATTATATTTTTAATTGATTATGCATTTTCCTTATTATTAATATCTGACATCTATGTTATCCTCTTATAAAAAGTACAAATCTAATAAAGAAACATTCCTAATACATATTAGTGTACAAGTATAATTTCAATACTGTTAGGATGTTTACGCATAATATAATAATTTAGGCTTATTTCAAAACTGGACATACAAGTTATTATGACCCTGGCGTTAGAAAAATAAAAATGTAATACTTACAATAATATATATACTTAAAAAGTATAATGCGAGTCATTTGGGTCTGGGATTAATGCATTAGTCAAGCAATTAGTGGTAAATATATATTTTTCTAATCCTTATAGTTACAGAAAATCATGCACAACCCATCTTCTCCACTCGTACTATACAGAGCATTACCGAACCCGTTTTTCGCATTATTGGTTACTTGTTTTTAGATGCGCATTTTATTCACCTAGAGTGGATTCGATAAACTAAATACGTAGTTATTATCAAAAACAGATTTTATAGATCTCCATTGTCCTAAAAAAATATTCAAACAATGCATGCCTCAAAATAACTATCTTGTTGAAAGTCCTACGTGTTACTGTTTCATCATATGGTGAAATTTTAAAGGGTACCTAATTTACATTGTAGTGATTGATTTCATACGTAGTAAAACATACCTCTAGGCTAAACAAGATCGAAACTAAAAACACAAACGTCAAGAATTCAACAAGAATGATTGAAACCGAAACCCAGAAGTAACCTTAATACTCTGCCCAGACATGAACTAAACCCCTCCAGCGAATGAAACTGAAACGAACTACCCGAACACAAATCACTGACCATAACCCAGAATTCGAATACAACTAGAACCAGAACCCAAACCAGACTCGATACAAACAAGCAAACCGCACCCCGATATGAACATAACCGTTCAGCTTCAATAATGAAAACTAGTAATTCAACACTTACGCTCACACACACTCACTTTACTCTATGAAGATGCATTTCAGGTTTAGAGTTTTGTTCAATGCTTTTGGTGTGTTTTTGAAAGAGTAATGTATGTGTGGTATATAAGGACCTGTACGTGATAACAGTGATAGCAGCTAACTGTTCGACTATCTTGGGGTTTGGAGATTAGTATTATGGTCCGAGTATTATGGGGTGAAACGTGGGTTTAGATTCAAACTTATACAAATGAAATTTTATCCGGTATGTTTATATTTGATATTTAATATGTTAGGATATTTGACTAGAAATTTTAAAATGCAAGTTGTCTTTATCTGATATTTTCTTTTATCTAGTTAAGTATGGTTATAAATACTCATATAATATTTAGATCTTAGGGTGTTATAATTCTTCCCCTCTAAAAAAAATTCGTCCGCGAAATTAATGTCCAATCTTAAACGAAAACGTACCAAATCGTTTTCCCTCGCTGCTCGTACTACCTTTCTTACAATCTTTAGCCAAATGCCCAACCTGTCCACATTCAAAGCAAGCACCAGTAGCCCTATGACACGCCTTTCCTAGATGAAATTTTCCACAAAGGTTACATGGGGGAGATGAGTTATAATCCGAGTATCCCCTCTGGCTTGATGACCCATAAGAACGACTATAATGTTGGTCCCGAACCTGCTGATCTTGGTCAAGCCACGCCCTCCGAGTACCAGTACCTCGTCTGTCACTGCCATTACCCTGTCTGTCACTTCCCTGTCTATCACTACGCCATATGTCACTTCTATACCTATCTATGTTTCCATATCTGCCATATCTGTCACTATCCCTTCGATCATAAGCTCTCTGATTAGACCCCTGTGATGGTGTTTCTGATGGTCGTATACGATGGTCGTCTCTGTCCCTCTTGTTGTTTCCTTCATTCTTCGACCTATCACGGAAGATTTCAATGTTTCTTGCAGCATTAGCAACTTGTGCTACATCAGTAAACTCGGTGTTCAAGATCCTGTCAAGTACAAAGTCATTCAGCCCCCATTTGAAGTGTTTAGCCTGTTCTTCCTGAGTGCCCGCCTTAGCCCCCAAGAAACCCGCCAATCTAAGAAATCTCTTCATAAAGTCAGTACTAGTTTCCTTAGGTAGTTGACGAATCGATTTGTACTCTCGTTCACACCTTTCTTTCTCTGAGTATGGAAAATACTGCAAAAAGAATATGTCACGAAAATCATTCCATGACAGCGTGACCACATATGCATCACCTCCTTTGGATTGCTTATATGCCCTCCACCAACTGTGGGCATCACCCTCCAACTTATATGTCGCCAACCTGGCCTTGAACTGATCGTCGCATCCCAAAACCTCAAAGATCTTCTCGATATGTGCTATCCAGTTTTCTGCCTCAACCGGAGTGGATGCCGAACTGAAAGTTTGAGGTTTCTCTTTCCAGAACCTCTCCAACCAAACATGAATATCAGTGGGTTGCGCATCCTCATCATTTCCCGAACCCCCGGTATTTACACGCCTAGCATTTCTTCGAGGACCGTTATTCCTATTATTCTTATTTTGGCGAATCTCGTCGGTTATACGAGCAGTAAGAGTCGGTAATAAGTTCGCAACTGCCTGTGCTACCGTAGCGGTAAAAGCAGGATCTGCTTCGTTGTTCACACGATTGCTTCGACGAGGAGGCATCTAAACGATTAAGAACGACAACAAAGAAAATATAGAGGTTAAGACCGCAATTCGAAAGAGAGCGCTGAAATTAAAAATGAAACCTAAATGTCTACCCAATCTTCACAGGTCATAACCTAAGTTCTACAGGACGAACCTGCAGCTCTGATACCATAATTGTAACACCCCACCCGAGAATGGGTCGAATGTCACACTTATGGCATCAAAACAAACGCAAGCGGAAGACTTTATTCGTAAAATGGTTCAACAACGTTCACCAAGAAAACTAAGGAAATAAATTGTCAAATACATCATGACTTCCAAACGAACAAAATTCTAATCTCCAAAGTCTAAACGAAAGATAAATCCAGCTTCAATGTCTAAACGACTATAAAAGAAATGGGAAAGCTATCATCAATTTAGTCCACTAAGAGCTCCTAAGCACTCTTCACTCATAACCTATCTTCCCTCTTATTACCTGCCGCGGAGAAAACGAAATGCGGCTGAGCTAAAGCTCAGTGAACAGATATAAACGAAACAGATAGATCAAACATATATAGTAAGCGAAATGGAATCAGAGATTTCATACATCATCAGAACTGAACGAATAAGTAGCAAAACAAAACATATAGAAATGCCCCACGAGCTCGAAACGAAAGTCTAAAGCATGCCACACACTTAGACTAAATAATCATATATCTCATAGTAAGTTGTACAAGGGAGTTGCAATCTCCACATGTACCGAAACAAAAGTGATATGGGGTGTTGGCACCACACTAAGCCATGCACTAAAATTGAACTAAACAAAGTACCTAGGATGCATCCATACGCTCCCTACAAATCAAATCATATATGGCCAAGTGCATAATAGAGCACACAAAACGAAAGGGAACGCCGTGGACTGATCACACCGCCACAGATAGTGTCACGCCATTGGTGCCTCAATGACGCGGCCATGGTACCTCCATGGCTAGTTAGCCCGGGCATCGGAACAAAACAAAGGGTTCATATAGCATATCGAAACGAAACATATTATGTCCAAAGAAGGTCATATCAAAACGGATAAGTTCATATCATGGCAATGTCAAATGAAACATATATCAAACGAATTCAAAGGGTTCAACGAATTATCAAATAAGGTTGCAACAAATAACGAATCATAGGATGGGAAACATAAATAGGGATTTCAGTGAGGCAAATAGATACAGAGCAAAAGTTATGAGAATCCTTAAAAGAAAGGATAGAATATCTGTACCTTAAAAGCAAATCAGCGCGTACTCGAAAACACAACTTACTCCTTCGGATTATCTACAAGAATTGGTAACTAATTATTATGAACCATTCATACTGACTAATTAATCGTTACAAGCGTTGCACAGATTCTTTCTAAACTCTCTTCAACACACTAATATATTATATTTTTAATTGATTATGCATTTTCCTTATTATTAATATCTGACATCTATGTTATCCTCTTATAAAAAGTACAAATCTAATAAAGAAACATTCCTACCTGAGGAAATACGTAACTGATATTTATGAGAAAATTACAACTTAGTTGGTTTGACTAACAATATTACTAAGGACCAAGTATTTATACTCATTTGAAAAACCAGTAGTACTTATATTGTTTGAATCAGAAACGCCATGGAAAAGTATAATGCGAGTCATTTGGGTCTGGGATTAATGCATTAGTCAAGCAATTAGTGGTAAATATATATTTTTCTAATCCTTATAGTTACATAAACTTATGCACAACCCATCTTCTCCACTCGTACTATACAGAGCATTACCGAACCCGTTTTCTGCATTATTGGTTACTTGTTTTTAGATGCGCATTTTATTCACCTAGAGTGGATTCGATAAACTAGATACGTAGTTATTATCAAAAACAGAATTTATGGATCTTCATTATCCTAAATAAAATATTCAAACAATGCATGCCTCAAAATAACTATCTTGTTGTAAGTCCTACTTCTTACTGTTTCATCATAAGGTGAAATTTAATTATGATTCTTATATATGTTACATGCATCATATTAGTCTATACAAAAGGTACCTAATTTACATTGTAGTGACTGATTTCATACGTAGTAAAACATACCTCTAGGCTAAACAAGATCGAAACTAAAAACACGAACGCCAAGAATTCAATGAGAATGATCGAAACCGAAACCCAAAAGTAACCTCAATACTCTGCCCAGACACGAACTAAACCTCTCCAGCGGATGAAACCAAAACGAAGTACCCGAACAATAATCACTGATCATAACCCAGAATTCGAATACAACTAGAACCAGAACCCAAACCAGACTCGATACAAACAAGCAAACCGCACCCCGATATGAACACAACCGTTCAGCTTCAATAATGAAAACTAGTAATTCAACACTCACGCTCACACACACTCACTTTACTTTATGAAGACGTATTTCAGGTTTAGAGTTTTGTTCAATGCTTTTGGTGTGTTTTTGAAAGAGTAACGTATATGTGGTATATAAGGACCTGTACGTGATAACAGTGATAGCAACTAACTGTTCGACTAACTCAGGGTTTGGAGATTAGTATTATGGACCAAGTATTATAGGGTGAAACGTGGGTTTAGCTTCAAAACGTTTTTGGGAATTGTTTACTTTGTTAGTGAGATTTAATGAGATAATTGACCAGGAGTACGTGCATGAAAGGAGTTTGATGGGTTCAACAAATTTGTCAACCAAAATGGGATGAAGATGCAAGGAGTTGACCGAGTATTATCTGACAAAGAGATCAAATGAAGTATATACTTAACTTCCTTTGATATATCTGATGTATTATTATTTTTTTTATAATATTTTATGCATGCACCAGTACTACATGTTTTATAAAAGTGTCATATACCTAATTAACTCATGCTAAATTTTTGTTTGGCATTAATAATAGTAATGTGCTTATTATTTTATAGTTTAATGTTACAACGACACGTATAAACGCATATTTGTTTTTTCCGAGGAGAACATACTTGTACTTTTAGACGTAGGAGTGCATTATGATCTACTATAAAAAAATGTTTAAGTAGAATCAATTTTATGCAATCGAAATACATATAGACAAATAAATATTTGTGAGCAAAACTATCATCAAATTCGATCACAAACACAATCTCATTCAAAATTATAAAGAAATACAACATAAATTAGAAAAAACAGAACCTTGGAGGAGATCGCTTGATGATTAGCAACAACCGCCGGTTGCTGGAATATCATCATGAATCATCCCTGTTAATCATCAGATGATTAGCAACTACCCGCCACATAGTATAATATAAATGAATCTCTAAAACCCACCTGTGTGTGTGTGTGTGAAAAGATGAAGAAGTGAGATCTGGGGAAGAAATAGTGGGCGGTGGAAGAAGAGGGAGGGGAGACACGTGTTGGAACAGAGAAACGGGGCAATATAAAAGGAATCGGGTCGGGCGGGTATTTAATGGGTGCATTAAAACAGCTTATAAGGTATAATTATTCATTACTTTTCAACTTGGTTATATATCTACTTCGAGATTGAGATTATGTAAAATAATCGAATGGAGGTACCCTTTATAGCTTTATGCATAGTTTTTATATTATGTTCGATTAATTGAAAATGTAAGATCCGTAATTATATTAAGCAAGTAGGCCACCAACAATTACAAATTTAAGTAAAATAATACGTATGAAGTTTAGACTGCAAAAGCTTAAACGTGAAGATGCATTAGTGGGTTAACTTAAAAGACGTATATACGTAAAATGGACTATGTTTTTAAGTACGGGTGACACTAAAAAGTTTAAAATATCTTTAGCATATCATTGACATTTAGTTCATGTTAAATGAAATCGTAGGTTGAAGGTACATCTCATTAACACGGATAGTGCCTAACTGCTTGAAAAATAAATACATGTTTTTAGGAAAAACGTGAATACTTATAAATTTCATCACGACTATCAAAATTAGAGGGAATAAGATGATTAACCCACTTAACTTCCTAAAATTGATCTTTTCTATGTTTCAGGACCCACATATGCGCAGAAGCTTAACTAGATGACGAACGTTGGGTTATTGGTCAAAGTTGACTAAGCCTGTTTTGGTGACGGATGTCACAAATTGTCACCCAATGTGAACCTAAAATCATTTGGTACTTTTTAACTATATGATTTTATGTGGTTTTGGAGAGTATTTTTCATATACGTGACTTGAACGCCCTAGACGAGCCATTGTGCTACTCAAGTGAAGGATATTATTCAAGTCCTTGTGATCTTGAGGTTGTCGGTAGACACGTAGGGTATGCAAGCGTTTTGGTTCAATAGTATATATTTGGTATAAGTAACGTATTTGGACGAGTTTCAAATAAGTGACTCAACTAGTTGTCGTGCTTTGTCCGAACATATCATTTAGATTTTAATAAGTATTTTTACTTGTTTTATATCACGTCTAGTGAGGTCTACGTACGAGGATTGCCTTAGTGATCGTTGTTGTACACTTCTTGAGCCCGCTTCTTGTACTCACTCCTTACTTGTTAAGGTGAGTTTTCACAGCCCCTGTTTTACTGGTTTACTCGTTTTGGGGTGAAAAACATGATATGATTATTTAAACTGAATTGGTTGTACTTTTACGAATTTATCGAACTGAATGAACTTTTGCTTCACCACTTATACAATTGGCATACATGCTTATGTTGATGCTTGAGTACTATTATCATAAAGGTCCCTTGGAACTACACCACTTATTAACTCATTATGAGCCGTTGATATTTATGGATAACGTTATTTAGGGGTAGAGCTATCCCCTCACTCCAACTAACGGGAGTGCATAGTATCACCATTCATGCTTACGTTAGAGCATGTAACGCATAGGGGCAAAATGTTCGGCTGTAAACGGCTTAAGTAGTAACCTTATTACATAAACACGCATGTATACATAACCGACCATTTTTGCAATATTTGACAACCAATTGTTTACTATCGTTTTGAAACTACTTGATGTACTAATACTTGTAAACTCACCAACTATCGCCATAGTTGACCCGTTGGGTCTTCAAATAAAACAAATGGAAGACATGATATTTTCCAATCAATCCAAGTACATCAAGGAGATGTTAAAGAAGTTTGGGTTAGAAGATTCCAAACCAACCAAGATGCCGATGTCGATGGAGATCAAGCTCACAAAGGACGACGAAGCTGACTCTGTAGATAGCACTAAATATCGAGGTATGATTGGTAGCTTACTTTATTTAACTGCAAGTAGGCTGATATTATGTTTAGTGTTTGCTTATGTGCACGTTTTCAAGAAAATCCTAAAACTACCCACTTTAAGCGTATATTTAGAAATATTAGGGGAACTACCCATTTAGGATTATGGTATCCGAAAGGAACCGACATAGAAACTACAGTTTACGCCGACTCCGACCACACGGGCGACTATGTTGATCGAAAGAGCACTAGTGGCATTTGTACATTCATGGGATGTTGTCTAACATCTTGGTTCTCTAAGAAACAAACGGCCCTTGCTATCTCTACGACTGAAGCCGAATACATTTTCGCCAGGAAAGCATGTCGACAAGCATTATTAATGAAACAAGCTCTCATCGACTACGACATACGACTCGATGACGTTCCGACTATGTGAGACAATAAAGGCGCCATCGACTTAAGCAAAACCCCCGTCCAACACTCTAGAACTAAACATATAGAAATTCGTCACCACTTCTTTCGCGGCAACGTCTAAAAGGGCAACATTTCTATCGAGAATGTTGCATCTGAAGATAACTTAGCCAACATATTAACTAAGCCTTTAAAACGAGAACAAATTAATTATCTAAGATTAAGATTAGGAATGATGGAACATGTCCCCGATGGTGAATCTCCATCCTCCCGAAAATAAACGTAAGCGGAAATATAATGAAGAAATAATCATTATTCAAAATATGTTTATTCTCATCACACGTTCCAATTACAAATTTCGAATCATAAACATAATCGAGATTAGAATTTTAATAGATTACGAAAATATCAATAAAATGACCATAGATATTTTCTAAGTCTACATGTACAACCATACTTGGTTACTACATGAAATTACAAAATCGATCAAAAAGATGAAAAGAATAATCATCGAATTGCAACTCACACTTGTTTTGATGATGTTTTATTACGTCTAAATGTTCATAATGCTTGTGTTATTAGCAATAGTAAAAAACATGCTA
>BQNB010128081.1:0-19337 GCA_026074375.1 Tanacetum coccineum | reverse complement strand
AATTAAACGCGTATCGGACTAAAATAAACGGTGATCATTAATAGAGTCGTACAATGACATGAAAATGAGAAATGTTACACTGCGAAATTTTTCCTTGACGTTGACAAGTATCACATCGGGTGACCAAGTCATGGGCATCTTTGTAAATCGTGGGCCAATAAAATCCTGAGTCAAAAACCTTTTTGGCGGTGCAGTTGGCACCGTAATGTCCCCCGGTGGGTCCACTATGGCAAGCTGTAAGGATGTCAACAACTTCTTGGCTTGTAACACACCGCCGGATCATTTGATCCGCACATATTTTGAACAAATAGGGGTCGTCCCAAAAGTAATGTTTAACATCCTTGATAAACTTGTTCTTTTGTTGGGATGACATCCCTTTAACAATGAAATTCCCCGCGTAGTAATTTGCATAATCGGCAAACCACGGGGTGCTTGAGTTACCACGAGAAGTCATCATATTAAGTGTCTCGAGAGGAAACTTTTCATTCACCTCTTTTGGGTCGAGCACATTTTCATACGGATTTTCTAATCGGGAAAGATGATAAAATCAAACTCTTGAAGGAGGAGAACCCACCGGGGCAATCTTGCCTTGGAATCTTTTTTAGCAAAGAGATATTTTAGAGCAGAGTGATCCGTATACACTAAGCTTTTGTTTAAGATGAGGTACGACCAGAATTTTTTGAAGGTGTACACCACGGCTAACATTTCTTTCTCCATCGTGGTGTAATGTGATTCTGCCTCGTTCATTGTTTTGCTAGCATAGTATATAGGCCTAAAGTTTTTTTCATGACGTTGCCCCAAGACTGCACCTATGGCAAAGTCGTTTGCATCGCACATAAGCTCAAAGGGTAGGTCCCAGTCTGGAGCAATCAAGATTGGAGCTTCGATAAGTTTTTTTTTAATGTTTGAAAAGCTTGAATACATTCATCGGAGAAAATGAACGGAGTAAGATGAGTCATTGGTCCGGAAATTTTGGAAAAATCCTTAATGAACCGTCGGTAGAAACCGGCATGACCGAGAAAACTCCGAACACCCTTTACGGTGGTGGGATAAAGTAACTTAGCAATCACATCGATTTTGGCTTTATCAACCTCAATCCCTTTTTTAGAAATCTTATGGCCAAGGATAATGCCTTCTTTTACCATAAAATGACTTTTTTCCCAATTAAGACAAAGATTGGTGTCTTCGCACCTTTGAAGCATTTTGTCTACACGAGAGAGACAATTTTTGAATGAATTCCCAAAGACCGAAAAGTCGTCCATGAAGACTTCCATTGTTTTTTCGATCATATCATGAAAGATAGCCATCATACACCTTTGTAACGTGCCCGGTATATTGCATAAACCAAAAGGCATGCGACGGTAGGCGAACGTTCCGTAAAGACACGTGAATGTTGTCTTTTCATGATCATGAGGGTCGATGGGAATTTGAAAGTAACCCGAGAAACCATCGAGAAAACAATAGTACTCATTTCCCACTAATCTCTCAAGCATTTGATCCATAAATGGTAGTGGAAAGTGGTCTTTACGAGTGGCTTCATTTAACTTGCGGTAGTCAATGCATACACGCCATCCCGTAACCAATCGAGTCAGAATCAATTCATTTTCATCATTTTCTACAACGGTAAAACCACCTTTTTTTGGTACGCAATCTACGGGGCTTACCCAAGGACTATCCGAGATCGGGTAAATTAATCCAGCATCAAGAAGTTTTTCAACCTCCTTTTTGATGAGACATCCGTGGATTAATTGGTAATCACCCGTCTTTAGGTGTTGGACTCGCTGGTGTTGATATGTCCTCTTCCAAAGAATCTGTGAGTACAAATTCTGGGTTAATACCCCTTATGTCAAAGGATTTACCAAGCGAAGTACTCGCTTTGTTGACTTCAAAACCTTTATGAGAGCGACTTTTTCCTCGACACTCAAGTCTTTAGCAATTATGACGGGCAACTTGTCGTCACCCTCCAAAAATGCGTACTCAAGATGAGGAGGTAATCCATAGAGTTCGACCTCGGAGGTAGCATCATTGAAGATTTATCATTTTTGAGGCTTCAACAAACTTTAAGTTCTTTTTGAATTTTAGGCATATAATTTCCTTGGATGGGAGGGGGCAATGATGGATCATCATTGAGAAATGCTTTAAGAAGTAGAATGTCCCCCTCCGGGTCATAATAAAGAAGTATCAACTTCCGGTAAGTTGGATCATCTTCAGAAGCAATGGAAAGTGTCGACTTACCCTCGAAAATAAAAACACTATCTCCGAAGGTAGTGAGAGTCGGAGAAGAGGTAGAAACAATCGGGTCATAATAAGGAGTGGGATTGCCACTCGCGATCACATCGGAGAAACCGAGAACTTCTTGAGAATACTCCTCACAAGCCATTTCAATGACGTCGATTCGATTACCGAATTATCATTATAATTAAAAAAAAAAAAAAAAAAAAGAGGAGTATATCGAATTTTGATCAGTATTGAATGTTCGGCATCTTTTCCAACACGAAGAGTTAATTCACCTTCGTACACATCAATCAAAGCACGTCCGGTCTTTAAGAAGGATCTCCCGAGAATTAGGGGAACTCGAGGATCGGCATCAAAGTCTACGACTACAAAGTCGGCCGGGAATTGGAACTTTCCTACTTTTACGTAGACATCTTCGGCGATACCGATCGGTTGGGTAATTCGCGAACATTCCGCAAAGTATCGAGAGATCATGCAACAGTAGGAAGTGAGGCTAAGCGGAAGAGAAAGATTTTTCCACACGGATAATGGCATGACATTTATGCTAGCGCCAAGATCGGCCAAGGCTAAGCACTCATCCATTCCAGGAAAATCACACGGTATGAGAAATTTGTCGGGGTCTCCAAGTTTTTAGGGTAACTTTTTGAGGAGGACCGCCGAGCAATGCTCATTCAACGGAGTTCTTGCCAATTCAAACATTTTTTCTTCGTTACTAATCAAACTCTTAAGTGTCGAGGCAAATTTTGGCATGAGAATCAAAGCATCCGCGGAGCTAATGTCGAAATGCAAATCTTGAAAGATTTGGTAAAATTTCTCAATTTAATTGTTAGCTTTTTCGCGGATCTTTTGGTCAATGAGTCTAGACGGATATGGAATTGATGGTTTCGGGTTAGGCTTCAGAGCACTAACGGGAGAAACAACGGGCTCAGAATTTGGCACTCGGGGTTGAACTTGGACAATCGGAGGTTGGACGTTTTTGGTACTTCTGTTATTAGTAGGAGGCACCGTGTCCTTTGTCACCTCGCTTTCACGTTTCACTACTTTAGGAGGAGAAGAAGAAGTAGTAGGAATCGTGGGTCCTTGATAAGCAACACCGCTTTGGGTGGTAATACCCTTCAAATCTACCTTCGTGTTAGTAATGGTATTACTAGGAAGTGAACCCGAACCCGAAGTAGAAGCGGTATTGGAATTCACGAACTTGGAAAGCATGTCCGTTAAATTGGTCATTTGATTTTGCAAGTTTTGATTTTGATTTTGCATATTTCTCATAACTACATCATTAGCTTTGACGTAGTTTTGAAAATCATCCTTCGACACACCTTGTGTTTGCAGAGCGGGAGCTTGGTAAGGTGGAGCTTGGTGAACCGGGGGTTGATTAATCAGGGGTCGATAAATTTGGCCTTGGTTGTAATTATTCCCCCGGTTTTGGTTGTAACGGTTTTGGTTATTTCCTTGGTTTTGTTGAACGGGAGGAAAACCAGGAGGTCGAATTTGATTAGCAATCGGGGCCCGGTAACCGGTATTTCCTTGATTGAAATTAGTTGCGGCGGCTTGGGAAACATATTCTTGAATATTGTCACGATAAATGTTTCCATCGGTGACGGGACAATTTCGGTAAGAATGAGCACCACCGCAAGTTACACAACTTTCCTCGACCGCTTTTACGGGAGCGGGAGCTTGGGTTTGGTTTTTCTTGTCGAGAAGTAAAGCTTTCACCATATCTTTAAGTTCGACAACATCGGGAGAAATACCGAGGGTAGAGTTGCTCGCACTCACTTTGGCAACAACCGGGTTGTTACATGAATTACGAACCTTGGATTTGCTCTCGATGATTCTTAGGCAATCATGAGGCATTTTATCCAAAAAATTACCACCCGCGGCGGAATTCTACGAATCTTGATCATTAGAGTTCAAAGCATTGTAGAAAGTATCGAGTTGATGTAATTCCGAGAATCTGTGATGTGGGCATGCCCGAAGAAGATCATTGAATCGGTCCCATGCCTCGTAAAAAGTTTCATCAAATCGTTGTTGAAATCTCGTGATTTCATTTCAAAGATTTGTTGTTTTAGAAGGAGGGAAGAATTTATTGATAAATTTAGAAACAAGATCATCCCATGTAAGAATCGATCGAGGGGGGCCCTTTTTTGACAAAATCCGAGCGGCACCCCCCCCCCCTCCGAAGGGAAAAATAGGAAAGCAATAAGCTTAACCGCTATACTCGGGACGTTCGGAACTTCATCGTAGTAGTGATCTTGTTGAAATATCGAATGTGAGCAAGAGGGTCCTCTTCATCATGCCAAAAATTGTTTGTTTTGAACAAGGGTAAGCAAACCATGCTTAAGCTCAAAGTTGTTCGCGGTGATCTTGGGAACAATGATGGCATCCTCGTAACCCTCGGTGGGTGCTTCGAGCAATTGCCCAGAGTACGATTATCGGCCATCTTAACTACGGTGAGAGAGCCTTGATTTCAATAGGTTCCCCAACCCCAAGATTGAATGGTTTCAAACAAAAGTCGGTGTGGACTTGTTGTTTTTGTTGACGGAAGAATACAGATTGAGAACGGAGGTGCGCCTGCACTAAAATATAAAAAGAAAATTTATACTAATTTTTTTCTCTTTTTTTTGGTTTTTCAACAATGTATTTTAATAACGGACAATGAGATAAGACACTTAAACCTAATAATCAACTCGCTTCTCGAGTGAACCATTCAAAGAGAAAAATGCACAAAGGAGCGGAGGAGTAGGAAAGCGCGAAGCTATTAAAAACCTTTCTCCTTTAGGGTCGTAGTTCCTCGGAACAACCCGCCTTATACCCCTCTTAGAGTTTGTTTATCTTTCAAAGGTGAACCGTACCTCGCGAGAGACACAAAAGGTAAGTTTTTGATCTTTGGTTCGGGAACTTATTAATGATAATACTTCAATTGAAAGTATTATATTGATGGTGAATTTTATTTCTTTTTATGGACAATGTTTTTAATTTTTTTATTTTTTTTATATTATATATATATATATATATATATATATATATATATATATACTAATAATGAAAGAAAAGATCTTTTTGTATTTTCTTTATATGAAAATAAACAAAATAACTTCACACGGAAGGATCTTCAAACACAAATTGTCAAACGCAACGACAATCGTATACAATCCTCCCCGGCAACGGCGCCAAAATTTGATCATAAGTTTTGATGCTAACCCTTTTTTAAATATATATATATATAAATAAATATATAATACTTATAATAAGGATAGTCAAAAACCTCAATGTAGTAAACCGGAAGTATAATTCCCGGGTCGTTATCCTCAACGAGGAATGTAATTGAAAATCGAGAGTCGTTTTGATAATCGATGCTTGAATGGAACGAGATTTAGATTGGTTTTCTAAAACTACGGAAAAATTAAGGCAATTTAAACTAAAAACGATCAAAGCAACACAAATTTAAACTAAAAACGCAACGGGAATCCTAAAACGTGACCTAAAACCCCACTTTATCAAAATTAAGTCCTAAAATGATCTTTTTTACTTTTATAAGTCTAAATTGACTAAAATGCTAGAACAAAGAAAACTAGACCAAAAACGGAAGTGATTTAAGCTTAAAAACACAAAAAACGTGAACGGGATTCAATCCCGTTCTTTAAAAAATCAAATTTTGCAATTTTAACCCTACGAGAGCATATCTAATTTTCCTTAGTCCTAAATGTTAAAAGAAAATTTTCTAAAAAAGAATTATATTTTTTTGACTTTTTTATAATTTTTTATGAATTAAAAACGATTTTAATGAAATTAAATGTTTAAAAATACTAAAAAAATTATAAAAATTCTGAAAAAATCCTGAAAAGTGCATTGAACAGTGGAGAATTTAATAAAAATAAGATGGAGAAAACAACTTATCAAATAAGCTGTTAAATAAGCTAAAACAGCTTATTAAGCAAATGGGCTCAAACGTGTATAAATAATTAATGTTGCAACTTAAAACCGAAAAAGACCCAAGGGCGAGTGGTAGTGTGTGTGTTGTGTAAAACGTTTGGTGAGTTAGGTAAAGGTCCCGGGTTCGAGCCTTGCTCACCTAGGGCTTCCCCTAATCCCAAACGTTTTTGTTTTCCATTTTTTACAACTTTTTAGAGGACTTAAAAATAAGCAACTTTAACAAAACCACTTTTTTTATAAGCCAAAAATAAGCACAAAATAATAAAAAGGTGACAGATTAAGCTTAACTACACTAAGTCTAAAATGGCTAACTGTTTGACTATTTAAGCACTAAATAAGCTAAGAAAACTCAAAATAAGTTAAGACAAGAACTTAACTACACCTAATAAGCATATTTGAACAAAAATAATCAACTAAAATAAGCTAGAAAGACAGAATAATCAAAAAGCTATAAAACTTAGGA
The DNA here is from genome assembly GCA_026074375.1 of Tanacetum coccineum. NCBI lineage: Eukaryota > Viridiplantae > Streptophyta > Magnoliopsida > Asterales > Asteraceae > Tanacetum > Tanacetum coccineum. The sequence continues at coordinate 12,706 of BQNB010128081.1, read as the reverse complement.
ATTTTAAGCTAAAATGCAAATAAGCTCAAATAAGCTCTACCCTAAAGGAAATAAGCTAAAGTGGGCTTAAACTAACCTAATAAGCTATACTAAGCCTAAAATAAGCAAATGCCATAAGCTAATAAGCCTAAATAAGCAAATAAGCTTTTTGGCCAAAACTGATAAGCAAACAGCCAAAATGGGACTTTTCTAGCTTATTTTTAAGCTAGAAAAAAGATCCTTATGGCTTAGTGGCTTATACCACTAAAAAGCATGGCCAAAAAGCTACAATAAGCAACAAAGAAAAAGCGGTTTGAAAATCAAATAAGCACTTAAAAAGCTTAATGAAAAAGCTATCTCACACATATTTGACACTTAAAAAACTTTTTACAATCTTCACAAAACACCACTTTTGATCTTAAAATTAAGCACTTAAACAGATCCTTATGACTATATAACCTACAAACAGATTGAGATTTGACCTCAAAGAACAAGAATCAACATTCAAAAAGCATTTTGAAATAAAGCATAAGCCACAAAAAGCATTTGAAAAAGCATTTTCTCAAAATTTTCAACACTTAGCAATTTTTGACAGATTTTGGCAAAACACAAAACAACAATGCAGGCCTATTGTCTTTGGTTTCTAACCTGTTTTAACACTTGCACAAACACAAAAAGCATCACAAAATCTCAATAACCAAAAGTATAATCAAATAAGCAAATAAATTGAGCTTTAAGCTCACATATTCAAACAACAACTTATATAAGTTAAGAATTTGAGATTTAACACCTAAAAGCTTCTAACAAATGGATTTTATGATGAATCTAAGTTAAACTAAAGTGACCCAAAAGACATAAGTCATTTTGACCTTCAAAATCAGTTAAACCAAACACCCCTTTAAGTTTTTAGAAACCATTTTTAAACTTGTTTTATGAAGATTTAAGCAAAGTTTTTCAAAGACCAGATGTTAAATAAGATTAAGAAGCAATATTGAGCAAGTTTCAACAACCAATAAGTAAACAAATAAGCTAAAACAGATTAATTTAATACTTTAATCTATTTTGATAGATTTTTAATAAAAACTTGCACAACTAATTTCTAAGCTATGACCTAAGCATAATAAGCAACAAACATCATAACAAAACATAAATAAGCAGATATAAGCAAACAAATAGCAGGAATAAGCACTAATAAGCAATGCAGCAGTAAAAAGCTAAAATTTTGAAAATAAGAGACTTACAAAGGCCCCTGCTCAAACAAGGCAAACAAGCTTATGAATAAGCTAATCTACAAGCTCTAGCTTGTCAAAAGACAAGCTAGTATTGTCCATAAGCCCATCCAAACCCGGCTTATCATCAAAATAAGCTATGGTGTTTTTTTTAGTTTGATTTCTTTTTTGTGTATTTTGCTTAAGTACTTAATAGTTTGAGTTACTTACTAAAAACAGGTTAGAAAAATGTTTAATAGAGAGCTTAATAAGAGCTTATGAAAGACTTTTAACAACTTTTCAACACAAATTTAAGAACAACAAATTTTAAGCTAAAACTGAAATTTCATTAATTCATAAAAAGAAACATTACAATATTTAAAAGATTACAATTAAAATTAACTTGGTGAAAAACTTAGGTAAAACTCTAACTGCCCCAAGGGCTTACAGTGAGACCTATTTATACTAAGAAAAAGAAGATTCTAGGTGTGTGTTTTCTTTGTGAGAACTCCTACGGGTGTGTTTGGTGTATGAGAGCCTTCAAAGACTCATCATAGCCATTAAAATTGAGTAGTGCCCAAGTCACTTGATCTTAGCCCTTCATTTTTGTCCTGTTCCTTGGACGAATGGAAATGCTAAGGATTGCCAAGGTGTCATGTGGTGGGATAAGGTGTGTGTGGGTAGACAAAGGGGAGAAGAAAGGGGAACAGTGTTGGTCTGGCATTTTGGCGGGTAGTGGAGAAGATAAATAATGGTTTGATTTGCAGGGGAGATGTTTGGTGGATTGGCAATTTTAGTCCCTCAATGTGTATAGTGATATTATAGGGATGGTCCTTGTGGTGTGCACCTTTGGTCCTTGAAGTTTTATAAAGGTTTGCACCGTTAGTCCTTTTTGGACTAACCAAGTAAAAGTTATAAGGGGAATGGTTAACAGGTTGTTAAGTGTTTACTGGTTTAGGTTTGGGCTTCAATTGTTTGGGATGACTTATAAAAAACTAGTATGTTGGGCTTTTTTATAAGGATTAAGGTTTATAAAGTAAAATGTGGAGCTGACCTGGGCCACAGGTGGGTACGGGGTGGGTCAACTTTTGAACACTTTAGGTTGTTCAGTTTGGTTTTCGATGCTTTTTTTATCAATGCCACTTCCTGGGTTGACTTTTGACTTTGACTTTTTGTTGACATGACTTTTGCTTTTTGACTTCACACGGTCTTTCCGTTCTCGTGCTCGGTTTTGTCTTTTTGGCTTCGATTTTGTCCTTTTCTTAGATATCCGTTACCTACACAATACAAATGCAAAACATACAAATACAATGTATTTTTGGTACGTTTTTTGGTCATTTAAGTCCGATTTTAGTGGTCAAAAGTATGTGTAATTAAACACATACCAGTCGGCCATACAATTAAGGGGACCGGCCATCTAACAGTAGATTTTTTTTTCTTTCTGAGTCTAGGATTCTATTTTGCATAAAATCAAAAATTAGGAACTCTTCAAAAGAACAATCTACATACATGATTACGTAACCTTGATCTAAGATTTTCTACTTATGTATATATAAGTCCCAATACATTTTAACAAAATCCTTCTCACGACTAGGAGTACATGAAAAAATTATTTTCATACATTGTTGATATATGCTAAAAATATTTTTCAAATCATGCATAATGATCTCAACCATATTCGGGCTATCAGTCCATATACCATCAACCATAATGCCTCGAATAGTAAGTTGACTCCATTTTTTATTCAGCACACCATGGAAGAAACTAGAATTCTCGTCACCCTCAATAGACCATTTAACCTTTGCTTTTTGAGCCATTTCCAACTATTGAAGTTTATCTATATCTTGAAGGGTTTTAACAACCTCCATTCTTTTATTGATGACATCAGCATTACCTTCGCCTTTGTCAATAATATCTTCTAGAGCCTCTAAATCTTCTTTGTGTTTTGCTTTTACATTTTTTGTATTTTTCATATTCCCTTTATTCTACTCACGAATCTTCATTTTGAGATATTTCAACTTCTTCATCATACTAGTCATCGCATTAGAGTCATCGCCAGGAGCTTCACTCCAAGTATCTTCCACAAGTTTATTAAAACCATCCATTTCAAACCAATAATGGAAAAAACGAAAAGGAGTCGGTCCATAATCAAAGTGAGATTCACGAAGTAAAATAGGCTGATGATCTGAAAGATATCGTTCCAGGGTAATAGCTATGAAATTCGGACAAGCACTCAATAAGCTTTCAGAAATGAGAAACCTATCAAGTTTACTCATCTTTGTAGCAGATTTATGACACCACGTAAAAGAGCTACCACCTAAAGGAACCTCCTCCAACCCCGCATTAGCAATGAATGAATTGAACACATTAGCGCCTTGGACATTAAACACCGATCCGAACCTGTCAGACTTATACCGCACCTCATTAAAATCACCCATAATCACCACCTCACCTTGTTAATTAGTAATCACGTGAGTCAAATAATCCTACAACACCTGTTTATCTTTAAAATCATGAGGAGCATAAACCGCGACAATGAGAAGATCTTTACCAGTTTTCAGCCACACACCTCGAATCATAATGAAACAATCAGAAACAGTGACGTTTATTTTACGAAAAGAACGGGGATCCCAAACACACAAAATACCTCCCGAGTTACCTACTGAATCACTATGAACATAATCAAATGCAAAATTGCCCCAACACATCTTAATACTGAAAATCTTCATGCTCTCCATTTTTGTTTCTTGTAACACCAGAAAATTCACCTTATTTTTAACACATAACTCCTTGACCCAATCTTTTTTAGCCTTTTGGGCAAGGCCTTGAATGTTCAAAGACAAAAAATTCATCGATAAACCTCCTTCGCTCCTTGTGATTTAATAATCTCTGTCATATTGGACATGCACCCATCCATTTTATAACCCATGGTTTGCCCCACTTTCACCAATTCATCCATCAAACTTAATAATGATCCACCTGTGTGTGGAGCTACTAATTTTTTAAAATGTCCTGAGCAAACCGATTCTGCGACATCTTCCTTAGAGCCCTTATTAGAACAATTGCCATTAAAAACAGTATTTACCTCTTCCACATTGCACCCATGCGAGTTTTCACCATTAGTATTTCTAGAGTCCTCCACATTCTTGCAAAGCGCATCAGTACCATCGTTTGGAGTGAAACCTAGAGGGTATTTTAAACTATGTTTCGTATTATTATCTTTTTCAGTAATGTATTTTTTCTTTTTCAGCAATGTATAGATACTGAAAGGGTCCTCAGAATGATTCTCCTGTTGACCCGTAGACGCCTCATCCAATTTATTGTTGTTCTTCCCTCTTTCATCAAACAATGTTTCCGGAACCTCTTCCACATCACTATCACCTCCATAGATACCCATGTCATGTACTTTAGAATCACCCTCCTTAGAACCATCATCAGACTCATCTTCATCTTCTGATTCCTCCAAAAAATCAGGGACCCATCCAGGAGCTTCTTTGACTCGAATCCAAAAAACCTTGCCACGAAAAATGATTTTAAAAGCCTCAAATATATTTTCAAACTTCGTGTAGATGCATATTCTTTTTGAGTGAAAGCGATTATCTTCCTGATCATCAATGTGTAGTAGCTCCCCCTATTTAGACGCAATGAGTTTAAATGTATTGCCCGACTATAATTTAAACGGGATGCCTTCAATCTCCACCCAAACAATTCTTACTTCAGAATTAAACTCCATTGATGCTTGCTTCAATTGAGAAAACCAAGACCCAGCACCCACATTATCATGGAACAATATTTTTGAATCTTCTAAAGCAAAACCTAACAGAACCCGTAACTCCCCCATATACTGAATTCTTGTATCATCAAAGCCTTCATTAGTTAATGCCATCTTTAGATCAGATAATGATGCAAATTCTTTCACCCTTCCCAACAGGGAATTAGACAGATCCTTTGAATACAAACACTCATCATCCAAAACCAACGCTGGAGAAGAATCGCTCTCCATGATCACAGACTGAGGTTTACCTTTCACCACATGAACATACGAATTGCCCACGCCGGTAACCCCAAAATCTTTCTTAAAAACATGCGTATTGCTTCTATTAACCCCAACATCATTTTTCGCCTAAAATTTTTTATCATGCAAAGGTGTTCTATGAAACCTAGCAATATTTGCATGAAGCTTAAAACGATCAACCCATATCATACATAAATTATTAACCAATCTCTCCTCATTAAAAACGTTAATAAAGCGGACGAAACCAAACCTCTTACCAGCTTTTGACGTCTTAGTTGGGATAAAAACATCCACGACATGTCTATATTGTTTACATGTATGTATGGTAAGGGCAGGTATTTTAAAGATATCGACTACTTCAAAGATTTTGAGAACGAGTTCTCAGCCATTGTCTACAAAGATGCTCTGACATCTGACCCAAAAGTCTCATCTGAGCCTACGGTAAGTGCTCATTATGTTAAAAAGGTTGATTTTGATTTTGTAATATCATTTGACGAATCTGATGACGAAGATTACACTTTTGCATACGATAAAAACTCATTTTCTTATAAATTAGTCTCTGTCAAAGATTTAAAATTAGATTCAGACAATGATGATGATAAAATTGATATCAAACAGTCTTCGGGGGATATATCTGTCGAACCATTACCTGATGTAATAAGTATCGATACACAAGGGTCAAATAAACTTTGGAAAACAAGTCATGATACGATCAGTAAATTTTTCAAAACTAAATCTTTTATCAAAGAATTAGGTATTAATATCGTGGCTTAAAATTATCTTAACGACGGGATGCTAATAAATCTTATTAAAATTTTATATGTGCCATTTGGCATCCCGTTCGACCCTAAGTTGTTTTATAAGGATGGGATAAAACTGGGGCAAGTCTAACTTAAAGACTTTTCTATAAACAAAAGTGCTTGTCGGGAGACAACCCACAATGTATTTTCAATTTTTATCGAGTCTGTCTTCCCAGACAGTCAATACGGTGTATCCAACCTCAATGGATACGGCGTATTGATTGTCTGGACGTTATCCAGTTTTTTAATTTCTGCATTTAAACATTATTGTCAGATTATCTATATGGCGTATTCATGAATATGATATGGCGTATTTGGCAATCTGACCCGTACCTCAGATACTTTTTACAGGTCTCAATACGGCATATCCTGGTTTTGAGATATGGTGTATCGACTTCTTATACAGTTTTTTATTTTTGTTTTTGTTTTCTAACCGTCAAATACCGGAGATAGAATTGCATTAGTTTTTCCTATATCTTAAACAGGACCTTACTGAATGAAAATGAAGACTTTGGTGGAGTATTTATATTCTGGAATTCAGTGTGTTGTAGTCCTGCTGGAATCTAGACCCGCATTTACAACACACAATCTTGCTCATAAACGCAACATGAAAGATTATACCGAGCAAATCTCATGGGAGTTTCTCGATCTAATTCTTTTAATTTCCTGTCCTTAATGTCATATTTATACAACGAGGTCGTTGTATACTTCAAGTGGGGGAGGAGAATTAGCACATTGTCCATATTTTCACAATAAAATGCTTAAATTATGCCTAAATTTAAAAAAAATTCAAGCATACTTTTGTGAAATTGTTAGTTACATAACCCGCACACATAACCCTTGTTAGATATTGTGAGAATTTAGCCTTATTCATTTCCAAATGTTTACCCAAATTCTACAAAAATATGAGTGTTCCGGTGATGTTGTAAACTTTAGAACTTGGCTTGGTATATCTATTCGAGACCACAATAATAAGTACTATTTTAAATAGATGGAGTGACATTTTCTAAACTGGTAAATTTCTAGGATTACACCCAAAAAGCCTATACATGTTGTGATATTAACTAACTACACTGGTTAGTTAACCCCGTATAAACCCTTTTGTTTACTCTCATTTTTAGAGTAAGATACCCCTAGAAAAACCTGCTGAGCCATTCCATTCTTTTCTTACACCAAATTTGTTTCGTTACACCTTTACACCTTAGCCTACCCTATTATATTAAGTCCTTAATCAGTTGCTAGTTGCTTTTGTATAAAGTATTGTATTTCTTGTGTCGCAATGCAAACTTTTCTATCTACGGTTAGGTCAGAAAAATTGCACAATGCAATTGGGTAAGTGTGTGAAATTTTTATCTACGGTTAGGTCGGGAAAAGTGCACGATGCAATAGGAATGTGAAAGTAGTGTGTATTTTTAGTCTTAATCTTTCAGTATGTTTTACTACTTTTACAAATTATTTTTTACATCCGAAGTATGAAAGAGAATGGATAAATTATCCGGATTCATTGTGATCATGAAGATGGTGAAATTACACCAAAATTCGTAGTTTATAAGTTTAAAAAAATCAAAAAATAAAATAAAATAAGTGATTCTATAGAGTATTGTTGTATGTTGGTCGAAATAAACCAACAATGTATCATCTTGTAAAAAGTGGTCGATATCACCACTATTTTTTGTAAAGTATGTATATTATGGATGTTTGGGAGTTGGTCGTTACGGGAACGCCAACTAAGGTTGTTTGATTAGTCTATTGATCAAGTCATTTATCTTTAATTTTTGTGTCTTCTTTAAGGGATGGTCGGGAAAGGACTAGCAACATTGTACCTTATTTGTTTGGACTTAATCTATTTGTTTTGTTCTTTTTATTTAACAACAATTATTTTCTCTTTCCTAATCCGTAACCTTTGGTCTTACTCGAATGAGGATGCGAGCAATCACATATGTTTATTCCGTCATTACGGCCATGTATGTGTGATTTTGTCCGCCTTGTTGGTTTATTACTATTGATGAAAGATTAGAAGATCTCTACCCTATACCACTCTTCGTCCTAACCCTTGGTTTTACTCGAGTGAGGGAATGAATGCAATCATGTATGTTTATTCTGTCGTTACGGATGTGTATATGTGGTTTGTCGCCCTTGCTAGTTTACGACTTTTGGTAAAGACTACTAGTCCTATTCTTTAGCTTATTCGAGTTAAGGAATGAATGCAACCATGTATGTCTATTCCATCATTATGGATGTGTATATGTGGTTTTGTCGCCTTTTTTGGAATATTGGTATCGATAGAGATTAAAAAGAGTGATCAAACCCTTGAACCCTTTTAAACCCAACTTACCTTTGTAGACTTGTCACTCCTTAGCTTTAGTGGTGGAGATGTGTATCCTTTCCAATCCTATGATGAAAAACCCATCACGACCGAGCAATTAAGTGAATTAGTTACTTGTTACCACATAGATTAGTTGAGTGATTTGAGTGATTTCATCTTCCTAATTTGTGAGGTGTTTGGTTATGTACTAGTAATTGAACGAATAATTGCTTAAACGGAAAATCCTTGACTACGGTTAGGATACATTTTCATAAGTTTCCTAAAGTCTACTTGAGGACAAGTAGGATTCAAGTGGGGTGATATTTGATGACATCAAATAACATCACTTTTATAGCATCATTTATCCCATATTTCTTACCCATTTTATATAATTATTGCACGAATTGGTACTTAATTGTTTATATTTGATATTTGCAGTAATTATAGAGTAATTGGTGAAGTTATGCTAAAAGGCACATATTTTGGAGCTTAAACGAAGAAATCTAAAGATTACTGTTTTGACTACCTATATGCCGTATCCATCAAGGAAGATACGGCGTATTTGTGCCTGCACTTCACTAGAAACCACGAAGAATTGAAGAGCAATACGCCGTATCCAGAAGACTCAATACGCCGTATCCAAGATCTAGTATTTGAAGATTCTGGAATATATTGAATGTGGTCCATATTCTAAGAAACCTCCAATACGCCGTATTGACCTCAACCAATACGGTGTATCAACGAATTTCCAGACACTATAAATACAAATCCTTAAACACGAGTTTAGGGTGTGCTTAAACATATTTTCGAAACCCTAACCACAAAAGTCAATTTTCAGAAGCCAAGAAGAGCAAAGAAGGTCTCGCAACGTGCTTAATTCCATAGGAAACATCATGTAATCATCTATACTCTAATAATCATTCAATTTTTGGTGTCATTCGTTTAACTAGGTTAGGTTACCTTGGTTGATTCGTTTATTATGTGTGTATTCGATACAATGGTTATTGGATAATACCTTTAGGTATTATCCATGTTTATGAAGATTTAATGTTTGGTTTGTTTATTTTGATTGCTTAATTTATCGTTGATTCTTAACTATGTTTATCAATTTATACTCGTTTACATGCTTTTGTATGCGACCTATCAATCAACTGGATCTAGTTGTGCCGACCAAGTAGACTAGATTAACCGGGATAGCTCTTCATATAGTGACTTACATTACTAGAATCATAGGATCACAAATAATGACTTATCTTTACCATTGGTTTAGTGAACAAGTTGGACTAGCATGTGACCTAGGATTAATAAATGACGTTCTCATTCCCTTGGTAAGGACTTGGACAGTGGACTATTAGTATGTAAGATGTCGTCAAGCAGTAAGTTAGTAAAGTCTCATTGAGCTAGGATTCGATAAGATCACCATTATTGTTTTCTTAAGATAGATTATAATCAACAAAAGATTTCTTTATGAGGATGCGTTTAATTGTGACAGAATTAGTGTGTCAAGGGTTTAGGAAGAAGTACGGCCTAAATCTAGGAATGATATACCCCTCGAGATAAGTCAATCATTTCACTAATAAACAAACCTGCGTTTTAATTGGATTAATCATGGTTAATACAGTTTCCTTATAATAGGCTTGACCGCTCTTCTATATTCTGATTATCTGCTTGCGTGTGTTATTGTGACTAAAGTAGATTTAAGTTACCACCAAAACCTGTCCTAGTCTCTCAGACTGAAACCCCCCTTATCCGTTAGAATTAGGTTTAGCATAGGTTTAACTTAAAATTAACTTAGATTAGAACTAACATAGATAACTAAAATACTGGTAGACTTAGGAATTAACGCTCTCGCTTTTAGTGATCGACACCTTACTTACCAACGAAGCTACAACTGATCGGGTCCACTGCCCGTTAGTGTTGTTTTTAGGTAAATTCAGTAAAATATAAATGTAAAACTTGATAATAAATAATACCTACGCACAGTGACTCATCAACCTCCAGGAATTTTTCCTTGTACTTATTGGTCTTCTCCCCGTGAGCCTCGTATGATCCCTCAACCTTGCTTGCCACCAGCTTTAAATCTACGAACGCGTGTATGTTTTTCACTTTCATTCCCTTTTCTATCCTTAATCCCGTTAACAAGGCTTTGTACTCTACGTCATTATTCGAGTTGTTTAAGTTCAACCGGGAGGCGTAGGAGTATTCTATGCCTTCCCGGTCAATTAAGATGGTCTTGCTCCAGATCCATGATCGTTGGAGGCTCCATCGATATATAGCTTCCATACATCTACCTCGGCCACGGGGTCCTGATTTGTTTATTCCTCCTTGGCCTTTTACGATTCTGGCACATCCTCCAAGCCAAGGGGTGCATCCGAGCTAGGACTTTTTCGCATGAAGGATCATTTCCTGCTACTGTGTTTGCTAAGAAATCAGCCAAGACTTAACCTTTTATCACGTTCCTCGAGGCGTACGATATGCCATAGGCTCCTAACTCAACTGCCCACTTAGCTAGTCTCCTTGACGCCTCTGAGCTATTCAGGATCTGATTTATTGGCTTGTCTGTGACGACCTTGATTGCATATCCTTGGAAGTATCTTCTTAGCCTTCTGGTGGCATGTACTAGTTCTGGGGCTAGTTTTTCCATCAGAGCATAGTTTACCTCGCCACCCTGTAGCGATCAGCTCAAATATTAAATCGGCATCTGCCTTCCCTTTCTTTCCACCAGTAACACGGCACTAACTGCTTCATCAACTGTAGACAGGTATACCATTAACTTCTCGTCTTTCATGAGGGCATTGAGTGTGGCCAGTTCTGCTATCAATTTATTCATGACTTGAAAAGCTTCTTGTGCGGCCTCTGTCCAGCGGAAGTTTTTTTTGTTTGTACATTTCTTGAGCGTGTCTAAACATGGGATGACTCTTTTAGCATCATTAGATAAGAACCTATTTAGCGTGGCCAGCTTGCCACTCAAGCTTTGCATTTGCTTAAGATTGCTTGAGGAGGCCATGCTCATTACAACTTTGGTTTTTTTGGGTTTGCCCTGATTCCTTCAGAGGTCACTATGTATCCTACGAACTTACCCTCCTCCATTCCGAATGAGTATTTTATAGGGTTCAACTTCATGTTTACCTTTATAAGAGTCAACAATGTTTCTTCGACATTTTGGATCAAGTCTTGTTCCGTCTTGCTCTTGATAACCATGTCGTCCACATATGCTTCCAGATTCCTTCCTATCTATCCCTCGAATATGGTGTCCACTAGTCTTTGATAGGTGGCTCCTGCATTCTTTAATCCAAATGGAATTTTTGTGTAGCAAAACACTCCTTCATCGATGTGAAATGACATTTTCACCTCGTCCTTTTGGGGCATCTGTATCTGATGGTACCCCTTGTAAGCATCTAAAAAGAATTTGTACTTAAACCCCATCAGGGATTCTATCTTCCAATTTATTTCCGGTAGCGGATATACGTCTTTAGGGCAAGCCTTGTTTAGGTCCTTAAAATCGATACACATCCTCCAATTACTGTTTGCTTTTTTAACTAGGATCGGGTTAGCAACCCAGGTAGGGTATTGTACCCGCTTCACTATTCTAGATTTAAGCCACTCCTCTACTTCTTCTTTGACCACCTTCCTCCTATCCGGAGATAGGCTTCTCTTTTTCTGGACTCTTGGCTCTATATATGGGTAGGTTTTCAATTGGTGTTCTGCGATGAAGTGAGGTATACCGGTCATATCTGCAGGGATCCATGTGAAAGCATCGACATGTTTGCATAGGACATTTATCAGCTCCGTTCGACATTCTGCGGAAAGATTTCTTCCGATGGTGATAGGTTGATCCGGAGAGTCGTGATGTGTCGTTGTGTGGTGTATATTTTTATGATTCAAGTTTTAAATTTATATTTTTCCGACTTAACCAAAAACAACACTTTAACCAGTGTACCCGGTCGATGGTAGATTCGTAGTAAGTAGGGTGTCGAACACTTAAAGCGAGGTTAAATCTCTCAATTTATTAATATTTTGGTTATTTAATCTAGGTTAATTCTAATCTAAGTCAAACCTATGCTTATCCTATGTTAGTTCGAATTCTAATTCTAACAGGTAAAAGGGGGTTTTCAGCCTGAGAGACTGGCACGGGTTTGGTGGTGACTACAATCAATTCAAGACACTTTAACCCACGCAAGCAAATTAACAGAAGATAAAAGAGCGGTCAAGCCTTATAATAGAAAATTGTATTGGTTTGTTTATTCAGTGTAATGATTACTTATCTCAAGGTGGCATATCATTCTTAGACTTAGGCGAGACTTCATCCTAAGACCTTGACACATTAATTCTGTCACAATTAAAGCATTCGCATAAAGCATCCTTATTTGTTGATTATAATCTATCTTAGGGATTAAAG
>BQNB010128080.1:3423-19337 GCA_026074375.1 Tanacetum coccineum | reverse complement strand
ATGTACGGTCCTAGCCAGCGAGATCTGAGCTTTGGCTGTTTGAATTTATATTTTGAGTAAAAAAACAACACTTTGTTTTCGTGTTTGAATTATTTTCTCATCTTGCGTTACCTGTCATGAGGGTCCTTGCCTTGTATAGACGAGAGTTTTCATAGACTTGATGTCGAAGTTCGTCTAACTCGTGTAATTGAAACATTCTTTTCTCATCGGAGGTGATGAGATATGGGTTACAGTTCTTCAGGGCCCAGTATGTACGGTGTTCAATTTCAAATGGCAGGTGACAGTTCTTTCCATATATGAGCTTGTATGGTGTTGTGTAGGTTGGTGTTTTGTAAGAAGTACGAAAAGCCCACAGAGCGTCATCAAGTTTTCTTGACCAGATAGCAGGATTGTCTTTAACAGTATTTTCAAGAATTCTCTTAAGAGCTCTATTCGTGTTTTCAACTTGACCAATTGTTTGAGGGTGGTATGATGTAGAGAATCGGTGGTTAACTCCATATCTTTTTATAGTTTTTTCCATTATCTTGTTGCAGAAATAAGTTCCTCTATCGCTTATAAGAGCTTTGGGCAATCCGAAATGGCAGAATAGTTTTTTTAGAAAAGTAATAACAACTCTGGCATCGTTTGTTGGTAGAGCTTGTACTTCTGCCCACTTAGATACATAGTCGAAAACGACTAAAATTTATTCGAACTTGTATAATTTCGGAAAGGGTCTCATAAAATCGATACCCCATATGTCAAAAATTTCGCATACTTGAATGTTGTTTAAGGGCATCTCATCACATTTTGAAATATTTCCTGTCTTTTGACATGCTTCACAAAGGCGTACTTGAGTATGAGCTTCTTTGATGATTGTTGGCCAGTAGAAGCGTGAGTCTAAGACTTTTTTAGCTGTTGTGTTTGGTCCATAATGTCCACCAGTGGGTCCGTGGTGACATTGGTATAAAATGGTTCGGGTTTCTGGTCCAGAGACACAGCGTCTAATCATACCGTCAGAACATACTTTAAAAAGGTAGGGTTCCTCCCATAAGTAGTATTTGAGGTCAGAGAAAATTTTGTTCTTTTGCTGGTACGTCATTCCTTTAGGTATGATGTCACTTACTAAATAATTTATAAAGTCTGCAAACCATGGTTCGTTTTCAGTGTTTATTTCCATGAGTGTTTCTCCAAGAAAGTTATCATCGACTTCACTATCATCACTTGTTTCTTCATTTTCTATTCAGGATAAGTGGTCTGATGTGCTGTCGTGTAGGGTCAATTATTTAATTATCAAGTTTTAAATTTATATTTAGCCGACAAACCTAAAACAACACTTTAACGAGCAGTGTACCCGGTCAAGATGGAGTTCGCGGTAAGTAGGGTGTCGAACACTAAGAGTGGAACATTAATCCTAAATTCTATCAGTATTTTAATTAGTCTATCTACTGGTTAAACCTATGCTATATACGTTGTCTAATAAGATGGGGGGTTTTCAGCCTGAGAGACTGGCACAGGTTTATGGTGACAAATATCAATTCTAAGCACAATACACACTAAAGCAAATAACACAAGACAAAAGAGCGGTACGAACCAAATAATAGAAAACTGTATTAACCATGTTAAATCCAATTAAATGCTGGTTTGATTAATTAGTGCAATGGCTGCTTATTTCGAGGCGGCATATCATTCTTAAGACTTAGGCGGTTCTACTTCCTAAGACCTAGACACGAACAATCCTGTCACGATTAACGCATCCGCATAAAGCATCCTTAAATTCAATTATAATTTATCATAGGGAATTAAAGCAGTGGTGATCCTGTTAATACCCTAGCCCATCGGGACTTTACCCACTTATTGCTTGATGTTGCTTTGCACGCCGGTAGTCCACCACCAAAACCAATTACCAATCAATTAAGAACAATACTAATTGAACAATTATCGGGTCACCTGCCGGTCCAACTAAGCTCATAATCAAAGAGTAATGGTAAGGTGTTAATTGTGATCCTATTGGTCCGGGCATACAAAACACAACATGGAGAGCTATCCCGGCATTTAGATTACTGGTTAAGTCTCACTAGACCCAATTGAATGATAGGTCGCATGTACAAGCACATAAACAAGTATAAGGCGATAAACATAATCAAATAACAACGATAAATTAAGCAAGCCGGATTAAAACAAACCAAACATTATAATCTTCATTAACATGGCTAATACCCGAGGGTATTAGCCCACAATCATTGTCATTATTACAAACGTGATCAAACAATTAAAAACCGGATGATTAAGAAAGTAAGAATTACACGATGTCTTTTATGGAATTAGGAATGATGTTCGACCTTGGCTGCTCTTTATGGCTTGAGAAATTAGACTTTAGATGTATACTATACAGAGAATATGATATTGCACACCGAAAACTCGTTTTTGAGTCTTCTATTTATAGTTGCTGAAAAACCTTTGATACGCCGTATCCAGATGGGTCGATACGGCGTATCCAGCTGGATTCCTTGGAGTGCGCGCTACGTTGTAATAACTCTTTGATTTCTTTCCCAAATTACTTGATTTACTGTATCTTCGAATAGTTATCTTCAAGGATACGGCGTATAAAGATGGCATGGATACGCCATATTGGGAATTATCTAAACGCGTTTTCTTGTGAAGCTTGGCGCTGATACGCCGTATCTTCTTAGTTGGATACGACGTATTGGTGAATTTTCAAAAATCTTCAAATGTCTTTGTTTTAGCTCCACATTGTGCGTCTTTTATCATGTCTTCACAAAACACTCCTGAATTACTGCATTTATCAACTTTAAAGCAATTAAGTACCAAATAATGCAATAATTATATAAAAGTGGGCAAAATAGATGGGATATATGATGTAATAAAGTGACGTTATTTGATGTTATCATGGTCGGCGGCAACATTTTCTGCACCTTCTCTATCTTTAATTTCGATGTCAAATTCTTGTAAGAGCAGGATCCAACGAATAAGGCGTGGTTTAGCATCTTGCTTCTTGAATAAGTGCCTTAGAGCTGAATGATCAGTGTGCACGATCATTTTTGATAATACCATATAGGATCGGAATTTGTCAAAAGCAAATACTACAACCATAAGTTTTTTTTCAGTGATTGTATAATTTTGCTGAGCTGCGTTGAAAGTTTTGCTTGCAAAGTATATCGGGTGAAAAATTCTACCTTTTTTTTGGCCTAAAATTGCTTCGACTTCAAAATCACTTGCATCACACATGAGTTCGAACTCTCCTACATTCATAGGTAGATAGACTCACTTTTAGCCACAGTGGGGTAGATCTCACACATACACTTGCCTCTTTTCTCTAGTGACTTAACGGAAGATATCACTTGCAGATGAGCAGTCAGACACGTAGCAATAATATCACACATGGTACAGTTTACCGTCTATTTGACGTTTCGTCGCAGCGTGCACCTTTCGCTCAGTATGCTCTTTGTCGGGGCAGTGAGGTAGTGGCGCACGTTATATATACGACTGTCTGAATTAGCGAGACCCAGAGATGTACAATGGCGAGACAATCCACTAGAACTCGTCACTTAGCACCGTCTCACATATATAATGATCACAGAGTTGAGGATGCTATACGGCTCTCACAAGATCCGTGGGTCAATATCGAACTCTGACTGATAGTAAGAGACCTCACGGGGTACACGTGCACGTGTATTTAGTGTGGTGTGGAGGTGATGTTGAGTGGTTTTGTGTATACAGCACGGCTCAATACAACATCATGAGTATCTGATTTATCCGACATAGATGATTGAACACATGTTGTAGAGTTTATATAATTATTTTGAGTACTGTGTCTGTTCTATGCTGCACAGATGGGTTTCTGACAGTGCGTCGGTGGGAATCTAAGATTAACTTAGATCTAATATTACTCTGGGATAGGATGGGTGAATGAGTGGGCGTTCTCGAAGCATACACTTCATCTCAGATTGGTACGAACATGGATTGAGGGCCGTCAATGCACGAGGTATACAGAGATAATCTAATAAAATCTATCGCGCTCTATTTTAGCACATATCTATGAGGGTTATATATACATCATAACAGATGGACGTATTTAGCGTATGAATTCATGTGGAGGTAGGGCGAACGCAGTGCGACACAATCTAGTCGGTGTGTGAGTCAGATTTATAGATATCGGGTTTTTGATAGCAGCAACGGCCGTCTCATGAGGTTTTATCGTAGTATCAGTTAGAACGATGAGTCGTACTCGGAGTATATCTACGTAACTACACGTCTTGATGTGACGGGTATACACGATTGTACACATCTAGGGTCTGGACTATAGACGAAAATAGGGGGAATGGCGTGACTCAATATATGAGCTAGCACATTAAGGATACTTAGGTCTATATACGCATGATGAGTACTTCACACTGACTTGAGGTGAGCGTGTTAGTATTACGGGTCTTGTGGTATTAAGTTGGGGGACTGGTAGCAGGAAATGAACACAGAGTGGGGGATGGGCAAAAGCACCATGAGGTGCTAGGGAGACAGTGGACTCTGAGAATACACGATGGGGTAGATGAGACATGAGAGATCAAAGTAGAGAGTGATCACAGTACAGTTGGTGATTAGGTATATTGTCCACTGAAAGGATGCAACACGGGGGACGGTCACATTTCGCTTGGGTATGTGTATTTGGGACTAGTAGGAGTGGGGAGTGGGGTGACATAAGAATGGACTAGTGGTTTTGATGGAGGGGTTGTGCGATACAATAGGCGCATTCAGACTTCGATGGCTCTGGTATGGGATAAAAAAATGTGCACTTCATTTAAGGACAGAGAGACAATACGGGGGTCGTTGACACACACGAGAGACAACATCTCTTCACATCTAGGACACACACGAAGACAGGGGTGAGAGTGCACAACACTACTCCATGGTTTGTGTGAGGAGATCAACACAGATTAGTGCTCGTACAAGGGGTGAGACAACTATTGTTAGAGTGAGGACACTTAAGGGACAATAGATGACACAGAGCACTCATTTGGTGACACAGGTGACGAGAGGACGACATATCTGGTGGGTAGTTGGGAGGATCTTAGATTAGAGAGTGACATGTTTAGACACGTGGCGAGGATGAGAGGGTTAGATAGAGACGTAACAGTGAAGTGGTCAGGTACATAGTCTGAGTACATGAAAGATGTTAGACACACACACATGGGGTGACGTTGGACGTGGGTTTTGTGGGCGCGAAACTAGGGGAGGATTAAAACAGACATTTTTGGGATACACGCAAGAGTATAGCAGTACAGTCATGGAATAGAGTAATATTGCAAAGGCACACTCTAGACTATAACAGGTTGGCTCTGATATGGGTAGAGATTTAGCATAGAACAATTACAGAGATACGAGATGAGAGCTTCATGAATGACATATATCACAATAGATACTTGGTTGGGGCGGTATGGATTATTGGGGTCGTTGAGTAGGACAGGGTAGACAGGAGTGAGTACTTCCAATAGTGAGGTGGCTCTGGGGTGGGGGGTATTTTCTTTTTGTGTGTGTGGTGGGTGACGGACAGAAGAGAGAGGGGGAGGAAGAGATTGTGGGTAGAGTTGTTTGGTGGAGGATTTGATTGGGTATTGAAGGGTATAGGGTGCGTGTCGTATAGCATATTAAGACTAGATCTTTCGGAGTGAGGAGTGTGAGGCGCATGTGCACTACACTTATATGATGGACTATACATAGAGGATAGGTATAGTGATACAGAAATGATTTTTAGAGTTGAGACTGTGGTAGTGAGGTAGTATTTTACGGGCGAGTATCTTGGAATGTATCATAGAGAAAGACAAGTCACAATGAGATAGGTCATGTAGAGAGGTGTTCTGGTCTAGGACATGAGTAGACACGAGGAAGGAGAGTGCACACGCGACTATAGGTATGTGCACAGCGGCTAGAGCACGAGCCGTGCGTAGTAGTAGGTATCTGGTACAGATGAGGCATTAGGGGGTTGGTCACGTAAGTTGACAGAGGGGAAGGAACAGTATGTATAGGTGGCAGAACAGTTGAGAGATATTGTGTGTGATTGGGGGAAGCGTGAATAATCATACGTGGGAGACTGACACAGGGTAGTTGTAGGGGTATTTTGGATGAGTTTTTTGGAGGTTATCTATCGGGGAGGTGTGATCTCTGCAAGGGGTGTGGCAGTGGGATGGGGGTTGGACATGCGACAGTCAGTGAGAGGTGGATAGAGTATAGGTTAGTCAATTAGGGGCTGGCTACTATGAGTGATTGTGTAGAGTACATGTGGTGTGGGGGCACAGTGACGGAACGACTAGACAACATGGGAATCAACTTACAGGTCTAGAGTTCGGTGTAATTGACACATAGAATAGAGTGATGTGTGCTATAGTAAACTCAGGTGGAGGTGTGGTGAGGGGATGCTTGAGGACATTCTTAGACGATCAGAGACAACGAAGAGAAGAAGTGGTTTTGACTCTACTTTCTGATCACAGGTCTCTATTTTCTGAGTGTGGAGATCTATAGGAACTGTGTGAGTGGTTGATAGTGAAGTGACATGTCACATGTCTTGTGACACGTTCACACGCAGTTGGTGTGGAGGTGGAGAGGGTATTGATTTTTGGTGTTGTAGTGGTTATCTTTCATAGGAGTTGATCGTGAGTGTCATGTTAGATAGTGCAGACAATATAAAGGGGTCTGGAAGTGGTACACATGATAGTAGATGATGTAGGAGTGACATTACGCCTGCATGGGAGGGACGCTGGTCAGTGAACTCCACTAGTTTGGGGTCTCAGGGGGTGGGGTAACACTTCTCTCTAGTATCACTCAATATAGAGATTGGTTTCTGAGGGAGGGATAAGAGTAATGGTCCAGATGTGATGGTAGATTTGATGTAACGGTACACACACGGGGTTGAGGTATCTAGTCTGACTCTATATGTGGTAGAGTGACACAGAGTAGGTTCTATGTTTGATGACGTTCACTCACGGTCACACAATATAGAACTCAGTGTTTGTATCTCACTGGAGTGTGGATAAAGTGTGTAGTCACACATGGGCAAGATCTTCTAATATGATCAAGAAGGGAGAGAGTCACTGTCTGATTATTTGTATATACATGCTGAACAAGTAGGGGTAGGAGATATTTAGAGGACAACGTACGGACATTGGTAATGCACATCTAGACTCACAAGGTGGACTATGAGGTAATACAGAGGGGATGGCGACATATGATGTGAGGGGGCTAGAGATTAGTAACATACATAGATGAACACATGTGATGTAGTTATACGGGCGTAGGTATGGTTCAGCGATCAGTGTTTAATTGTGATGTGAGATCTATATAACGATAGTATATTGTTATCTCTGATCTTACTCATAACGGAGTCTTCTGATTCTCTAACAAGATTGAGTATTGCCAGTAAACAGTAACTACTAATAGACATGATGTGACACAAGCTATAGTGGATGAGGATATGGGTGGAATGGTTGCGGTGGGGATTGTTGTGGGGGGTTGTGATGTGTGGTAATTAAGTAGGGAGATGGGGTAAGTTGTTAATTGGGGGAGTACACACACAGGGGTGTATGTATTAATTAGGTTGGGATTAGGGGGGGTTATTGATGGAATTGTGATATTAGGGGTAGAGTATAGGTGGATTTGGGTAAGTGTTGGGGATGTGGTTTGTGGGTGGGGAAATAATTTGAATTGGATTATGTAGAGAGAATTATGTTTTTTGAAAATTGTAGGGTTTATGTATTATGATGAGAAAGGATGGATAAGATTTTTTGTAAAGATTAATTGATGTGAGGATTGTTGGTTTGGAGAGGATTAATATGAGGTGGAGGATTTTGTAGTAGGAGATTTGTTTCAACATCTATTTCTGGCAAAATGACGACGGCTCTAAGAAAAATAACGAAAAAAGTTATATGAACTTAGGAACTACATCTTGGTTGTTTCCTCTCAGTGGTTGTGGTTATGTGGTGGTGGGTATTACGGTAGTCGGATGAGTTTTAATGGTGGTATCGTTTCTGTTTGTGGGTTTCATGGTGAAGACGATCGGAGTTTTTTGTACTGTGGTGGTGACAAACTGTGGTTGAGACGAACGGTGGTGGATTTTTTGTGGTGGTGGGGATGGTGGAAGACATGATTGGTTAATTTGGTGTCATCGATTTTTGTCTGCATAATGAAAGAAATTGTTGGTGAGGTTGGTCTGATTAAGGGACGTAAATATGAATCAAGATAATACATCTTCTTCAGTTTCTATATTGGATTTTTTCTGATCCTTGATACATGGCTTTATACTGGTGGTGCAATGTTATTTTTGTTACAGTTACAAGTAACATGACACAACCTCAAACAACATGGGCCGGGTCTAACGGTAAAAAAAAATGAATCGGGTTAATGCCAGGGTGGAGCATATTGGCAGATTTAAAAAAAAAAAATTAATGACGTGGAAATCTAACCGGTCATATAGGTAACATTATCACAAAACAAACAAGTACGTTGGTGTAATGTGTACAAAAAAAAGTAAGTTGGTCATTACGGTACAAATGAGAAAGTAAGTTGGTAATAAATGACTTTTACCCCAATAATATGTAGCTAAAGGTTCTAATTATGTGTTTAAGTTATTTTAAATATTATGTCATGCACAAGTGAAGGATGAAAGAACTTTTTTTTTGCACGGTACAACATATAACTAGGGGACCGTAGACCGGAAACGAACAAAGAAACTGGACCGGACAGAATGTATTTCGGTCCGGCACTCGGTCCACCTTTCTTTTTACATTTTTGGTCTCCAGTCCGGTTCTGTCTTACGTACAACCGAACATTGTCCTTTGTCATCAAGCTTGTGGTTTAATCATGAATTGTTGGAAAAAAAAACTACTCTATCTATTGTTTCACCTCCTTTTTAAAAGGACGTACTGTCTTTATAAATATGGCGAAATCATTGAACTAAAATAATATGTATTCATCTGTGTTTAAAACGACACAAGTAAAGTATAATCATCAGTGGGCGTAGCTCAGTTGGTGATAAATCTTAAACGCCTCAACCATTAAGCAAGGCAGGCTTAGGTTCGAATCCACCAACAAAGTACTTTCACTGTTTTTATTTCGTTTTTAGGTCAAAACACATATTAGTTTTTATATTGTAAACTTTTAGCTAGACAAATATATATTTTTCCTAAAATTTAATTGTTTTTTATCTTTTAAAAATTAATATATTATTTTAATTAATTATTTACAATAAAAAGAATGTATATGTACTTTTAAAATATTTTTAGCGTGCTACTTTTAATCATATTATATTATTGGGAGATAACATACAAAATGAATAAGTTGTAGTTGTCATAATTTATTATCTACTATTGATTTTTGCGGTCTTTATCTTACAACTTTGACCTTACGTATTATTTTTTGTGTTATATGAAATTTGATGCAAAATATATGAATGGATTGAGTTTTAAATGTATATTCATTTGTATAATTTTCATCAAATATTATATAGCACAAACAAACATATTTAAGGTTAAAGTTGAAAAATAAAGACTTCAAAAGTCAATAATGGACTATAATTGTGGGACGGAGGTAGTAAGTTAAAGTGTAAGGTGGTGTTATTTAGTTTTTGAAACATAAGAGTAAAAAAATTAATAAAAACTGCATGAGATTTGAAAAGGTGAATCGAACCTGGGTTGCCTTGCCTAATGGTAGAGGCACGTAAGATTTTTCACCATCTAATCTACCCACACAGCTAATCAACTACTTTATTTGGATCTTTTTAAACACACATGAGTATGTTACTGATATTTTAATTCAATGACTTGGCCATTTTTATAAGGACAGTACGTCCTTTTAAAGAGGAAGGTGAAACAATGGTTATAAGTTTTGCGTTGATCCCTTTTGAAGCGGGCGGAAGGTCTTGTCGTGGGACGGGTTTGGCGCTTCAGATGTTACACATGGTTCTTGCCACATTGCTACAAAAGTTTGAGTTGTCAACTCCTAAGTTGATATGACTGAAAACGCTGGATTGACAAATGATAAGGCAACTTAGGAGTGTTCGGTGCAGCATTTTGTACGCCGGCTAACCCGTACCGCCGATTTATGTTATAGGTTTCGCGTCAAGAGTGTAACGAGCACTATGCGTGTTCTTTTTTTAGTGTAAATTAAATAAAGAGCTTTGCTATAACCACAAAGGTTTTACAAACAAACTTCCACAAAGTGACATGACATGCCACTTGGCCATTTGTTCTCTCTTTTTTCTTTTTAGATGATATATTTATTTATTTAAATTAATACTTTTTTTTTTACTTATTTGTATTGTTTTCTAAACAAAAAGTGACTCGCAACCCGATCCGATTAAAAAACGGGTTTGACGGGTCGGGTTAATTCGGGTTTTAAATTTTTATGAGCGACCCGCAACCCGACCCGATTAAGAAACGGGTTTGACGGGTCGGGTTAATTCGGGTTTTAATTTTTTTAAAGCGACACACAACCCGACCCGATTAAGAATCGGGTTAACAGGCTCGGGTGGGATTCGGCTCGAGTTATATCGGGTCGAGTGATTCGGGTTATCGGGTATAAATTTTTCATGCCTACATTCAATTTTTCGATTAATGCCATTACAAAATATCAGATTGTCATGCCTACATTAAATTTTTTCGATTAATGCTTACATTGAAATGACTACATCAGATTATCATGCCTAGTTTTAAACTTTCTACATAAACATTATTTTGACACCACACAATCAGATATGGATGCATTTTGAAAGTCATGTGAATGGATGCAAAAATGTACTTAAAACCAACAGCACTAGGTCTTTAAGAGTCAAAGAAGCCAAACCAACTAACAAGCTGCATACAAAAGCTGTAACAAAATTAGCATACATAGCTCCTAGCAGCTGCTGTCCAAACAACCACAATTATGCTATCCAAACAACTAATTACTGCTATCCAAACAACCTAATTTCTGATAAATAATTATCATGTGAAGGAGAAGAAAAGTAAGATGATCCGTTCGATTCATATGATGAAGACGAAGACCGATTCATCTAGATGATGGAGATAACAGGTTTGGAGAATGCGAAGTTTAAGGGATTGGAGAGAGAATAAGTATTCATGTTATTATATATATATATATATATATATAATCATATACAGTAAAAATTAAATACTTTTAATTAAATAAAGTTGGCCAAGTGACATGACATGTCACTTTGTGGAAATTTGTTTGTTAAACCTTTGTGGTTATTAGGGGTGAGCAGAAACCGCACCGCAAACCGCAAAACCGCAAAATCCGTAAAAACCCGCACCACAAAAACCGCACCACGGCAAAAACCGGTGGATCGGTTTTAAGAAAAAATAAAACCGCAAAATCCGCACCGCACCGCACATTAATTTTATAAAACCGAAAAACGGCACATTGATTATTTAATGTGTGTTATAAGGTTTCTAATGCATATTATCAATAATATTCTAGGTAATGTGTGTGTTTACCTTAAATATATGCATTGTTATAACCGAAAAAAACAACATTGTAAACAAAAAACCGCAAAAAACCCACATTAATTATATAAATTATAAGTGATGGTGCGGTGCGGTTAATACCCGCACAACCCGCAAAACCGCAATAAAACCCGCAAAACCGAAACCGCAAAAACCGCGCGGTTGCGAATTCTCACTTTTTAAAAACCGCAATTGCGGATGCGGTGTGGTTTTTGCCAAAAACCGCACCGATCCGCACCATGCTCACCCCTAGTGGTTATAGCAAAACTCTTAAATAAAAGTTGTGGGTAATAAATTAAAAACAATCAAAAAAAAAAAAAAATATTTTTCTTTTTCCTAAAATTTTCTTTTGTTTTAGAAATTTAGTTTGCATTTTTAAAGTTTAATTTTGTCTTTTTTGCTTATTTGTCGTGTTTTATTTGTACCCGTTCATTGTTTTAAGTGTTTAGTTGTTTTTGTGTGCTTATTTTATTTGTTGCTTTTATTTAGTAGTTATAGATAATTAAAAATATCTTTTCTCTCATTCAAATCATAATCCAAGCTAAAGCGTGGTTTTAATTTCACAAGTCGTTGGGAAAACGACCCGGGAAAGCATACTTCCCGGTAAACATACGTATATTATTATTATTATATATTTGTATAAGAATTTTCCTAGAGGGCTACTTTGGGAATTATTCTCTATACTTTTGTGTATTAATATAATATATAGTGTATAAAGTACAAATCAGTTTTTACATATAGCTTATTATGTTATACCGGGTAGGGTCATAATTTATAAAGTTAAAATTGTAAGGTAATGTCATATAGGTAGTTTTATTTTATAAACTAAGAGTAAAAAATATATTAAAACCATGACAGAAGAAATTTGGTGGATCGAACCTATGTTTCCTTGCTTAATGGTAGAGATGTTTTTCAACAACTCATCTACCCTCACAGATGATTAATTCAATGACTTTGCCATTTTAATAAGGACACTACGTCCTTTTAACAAGGAGATGAAACAAAAAGTAGCTAAACTATTTAAATTAGTATTAGAGTAATTCTTTTGCAAACCAAAGAGGAGCGGTGGGAAGGCGATGATCATGATGCTTCTGGAACTGCGCTATTTATGTGTATAACGAAGGAAAAATAAAAACAAATATCGAAGACTGAGGCCCGGAGGAAGGTGGGCTGGATTACGTTGTGTGGGTTGGGCCAGCTACAGGGGCTTTTAGACAAAAAAAATGGCGCCGTTTTGATTCTCTTTTGAGTATATATAGAATTCATGATTAAATAACAAGCTTGATACTATAAACCAAAATGATCGTTACATGTAATTAGGGACGACATCTGTGTGCAACGGGTATAGGTAACTTTAACTTGTCACATGCATTCGTGATTTTTTCTCGTTTGTCAGCACCTCACCTCCCATTTGTGGGTACAATCTTTTGGCCATGCCCGCAGGTACTTGTTACCCGTAAGTTTGTCAAACGTAACATTTACACCCATGTAAAACGAAAAAGTCTTCTTTTTGTATTAATCACAAAAGAATGATAGATATAACAAGAGTATTTGAAAGTAGTATCTAACTATAACTTTTCATCTATACTTTTGGGCTCATGCGTCTATTTATCCATCTTTTGATTAATGAACTCAAGCAGCTTCTATATATATGCTATATATACGAACACAAACCATAGTGATTAAACCTGTAGTTGCGACACGGATATCCTTCCTTTGTGAAAAAATTACACTTTCATAATCATGGTTCTTTACAGCCTTTCATACTTAGCATTAATGGGTCAGGTTCGGGTTGGCATTTTTTGACCCATCAACCTGTCATTTCAAACACACCAACCCGAATTGCCATTGGATTACTATTATGTTGTTCAGGTTTCTAGAAGAGGGCGAACCTTTTTTACTCGGATTTACGCGACCTCACCATGTTAATCTCAGTACCGTTCCTAACTATTCCCTAGCTACCTTCATATGTATAGAACTAACGAGTTTTGAATCCTTATGTTTGAAAGCTAAAACCTTACCATTAGGCTCATCTACTCTTTGTATTACAAAAATGAATGTTAATATAACACGACTATATGTTTTAGAGTGCTCGGTGATGCATTGTATATGCACATTATAAGGCCAAAATAAGTGCTTATAAGTAGTGGCGAATCCAGGCATTTTAAATATGTGTGGCACAAACAAATTTTTTTTACCTCGGTCAAACTAATACATGGTATGGAATAAAAAGCGTTGTATTAGAAAAATCATATACACGCTAGAATAGTTACTTCGATAATCCTATTATTATCCCTTCGGTCTTTTATGAATTGAAAATGACTCTTCACATGTAATTCAAAACCTTATTAAAACAACAAAAAAATCAATCATCGTTAAAGAGTCAATTGAATATATATGTGCTTATAGAAAAACAAGGATTATTACACTTCACATTATGTAAATGGGTTATAGCTCCTATGCTTAAATATAACAGCCCAATCAAATTTACTTAATTATTAAAGGCCCACACTTGAATAAAAAGTCTAAAGCCGAGTTATGTAGGTCATTGACTAATTTATCTTTCTTATGTTATCTTCTTTCTACAGTCACCAACCACCATCTCATCTCAGTGGCTCAACCTGGTCTTTAAACTTAGCAAGTCATCTCTTATGCCCCTAATTACTAACAAGGACATGGACAATCTATGTGTGGCACGTACCACAGGTGGCCAAGGCATAGCTCCGCCCCTGCTTATAAGTCGTTTTATAATTGGTTTACGTTATAAGTTTTGCGCCAAGAATATAACGAGCGCTATATGTGTGTGTTTTTTTAGTTTTTAGTGTAGATTAAATAAAAGATGTGGAACCTATGTTCCTATAGCTTGTGTATGCGGAACCTATGTACCAACATATAAAAACTAAATAAAATCTATGAGAATATTTCTAGTGGATCGAACCTAGGTTGCCTTGCTTAATGGTCGAGGCGTTTAAGACTTTTTACCAAGAAACTACCCTCACAGGTGATTCAATACTTTATGATGACGTATAGTACGAATAACATGCTTATTGGGATTAAATCGTACAGTACACATTTCGGTCCAGACCCAACACAACAAAACATACAAGCTGCCACTTAGCCCAGGGATAGGGATAAGCTGGCTGCGGCTTGGATGTCCCAAGACGCACGCAGATAAGATACTTTCGCAACACGTATGCGGAAGGTGATCTGTGTCCGCAACCATGATTACAAGCGGACCCTTGCCTGGCAAGGGTCCCACTCTGGCCACTAACAATCATAAGCCAAATACTAGTAAAACCTAGTATTAGGCTCACCTATAAAAAGGCGGTCTCTGACACCCCAAAAGGTACGATGTAATGACTCATATTTACACACACATATCCTCTGACAACATGATTTCTTACTCTCACGTCAGAGCTTAATAGTGGGGTCCGTCCTCACGGTAAGGCTAACGGTTTATCTTCATTAGTGCAGGAAATCGTCTCATTACTTGGTTTAGTACAAGATCCAATCTATCAACAGCTTATTGACCCAACCCAATAAGCATCTCAGATCCATCTCATACCCTGTCATAATTTTTGTACTAACAAGTTGGCGCCATCTGTGAGACCGAGTACACAACTAGGTTCCTAAAAATACTCACCATGATCACACATTCAGGCCCCTCTCCTACCGCACCCACGTCCGCCGTGCGGAACACGACAGGAGAAGGAAAATAAATATCACAAGGAAATCTGAATGGGCCCGCATCTGACACAGTCCTCAAGGAATATTGTGATAAGCATTACAACCAGTTGTTGCCGATCCTAGCTAAGAAAATGCACCAAGAGAAGGTACAACAAGAAAAACTCAAGGCAGTGAAGGCCCGTCTCAACTTCGAGGAGGTTTCATAGCACTCCGAGTCAGGGACACCGAGCAGAACAATGGACCTCAGAAAAAGGCTCGGATCTAAACATATCCGCAGCGTGTCCGGAAGCCCTGAACCAAGGCGCGGCCGATTTGAATCACCAAGGAAGAGAGGTCCGAAAAGAGAGACGGTGTTCAAAAGGCTGGAGAAGGGTGTGTTTCACAGGTTAGGAGACAAGGAGAAGAGTATGTCCGCATACTCAAACGATTCAAGGCATCAGTCGTACCACAACAGTCGTAGGGATACTGAAAGCTGTTACCAGAGTTCCTACTCAAGAAGAACAGAACCTGCTTCTAAGAAACATCATAGCAGAAGAGCATCCTCACGCAGGACGGAAGTGCTGTCAGAAAGTGAAGACAGTGCAGGAGGACACTGGAAGTCAAGGTCGAAAAAGCAAAGATCAAGCATTGAGGATGACGATTTGTCTCAACCATGGACATGCGAGGTGTAACGACCCACTCCGGAAAGGAGGCCGAAACGTCATAATCATGGTGTCATATCAAAGCATAATAAAGGCATAAAGT
>BQNB010128079.1:0-19338 GCA_026074375.1 Tanacetum coccineum | reverse complement strand
ACGGTCAAGTCTTAGTTTACACATTTAAACTAAAGACTCATCGTATAAACTAAATCCCATTTTAAGTTTATATATACCGTGATCACTTGTGTAGTGATGCACAAGATCATCGTATTTATACTTTCGATGGTTTTCGGGAAACGTGAAATCATTATTAATAAATATACATTATTTATTAACTTGTTATTAAACACGTTCGATGTCCGAATATCTTTAATGTTCGACCGACGTGTTAGGTGTTTTATCTATTTCACTTTGGTTCTAACATACCCTTAAGTTTCTAATTATTTTACTTTTAGTCCCTAGGTTTACAAATATACACATTTATATTTTAAACCTTTTAGTTTCGGAAATGACGTAATTAGTCCCTTAGGTTTACAAAAAGATAGTTTAGGTTTTTATAGTTACACTTTCATCCTTAAGTTTCACAATGTTTCAAAAACGGTCCCTGGAGTTATTGCATTTCGAAAATGACAATTCAAACCCCTTATGTTTCGGAAATTACACTTTTGGTCCTTTGGTTTGCGAAAATTCCATCTTAGCTCCGAATAAATCCCAACGAGTGGCATTTCTCTTTGTCAAGCTCGTTTAAGTTTATAAAAAGTGTTTCGGTTGAAAAATAAGCTCATCGAGCTTATTTTGGCTTAACGGGCCTTATTGGGCCCGTTAAGGTCCGTTTAGCTTTTTAGAGGTCCGTTATTGTTTTAATAAGTCTAAATATTGTTAATAAGCTCGCGTGGGTTGGTTAAGCTTCAAATAAGCTCGGGGAGCTTATTGTGGCTTATTTCGAGCTTATTGGGCTTATGGGCCCAATAGCTTAACCCGAATAGAACCTAAATGGTTTCTTAGGCATTTTAGCTTATTTCCCATTTATTTCAACTTAGCATAATCTGTTTCGTTCTCAGCTTATTGGAAATAAGCCAATAAGCATTGGTTAATGGGCTTTCGGGCCCATTGGTGATCCGAAAGGTTTTAAACCCAATTGGTTCGGTCCATTGAGGTCCGATAACCTCGTTGTAGTCCGTTAAGCACTTAGAGGGTCAGCTTGCTTATTTTGCTTATTCGATAAGCAAATAAGCCCGCTGTTGGGCCTATTGGGCCGGGTATGAACCCGAATGGGTTCTAGGGGTTGGGGCTTGGTCCATTAAGTACATTTAAGTCCGTTAAGCTTATTAAGCCCCCATAAGATCACCAATAAGCTACTCGAGCTTATTGTGAGCTTATTTGCTCATTTAGGGCTCGTTAATGGGCTAGGAGGCCCATTAAGGGTTCGTTTGGGTTTCTAATGGAGTAAAGGCCCTATATGAAACAACATGAGCACTTCTAATCATGATTAGGCCCGAGTGGCTTGTTAATAAGCCGCGGCTTATTAATAAGCTCTCGCTAGGGCTTGTTGGGCTCGTTAAAGGCCCGTTAGGGGTGTTAGCCTTTTTGGTTGGGTTTAATTGGGTCCGAAAGGTTTATTAGTGTCTTGTAAGGTCTCATTAAATCGACTAGCACCAAAGTAACGTTTTTAACATTTTCTAATCGTGACCCGCTACATGCAATCGTTCCTTAAGGTCGTACACACGTTTCCACACCACCACGCCATGATTATAACGATAGTTTACGTATAGTTGTTTATGTATGGCACCACACAATGTTGTTTTGCGACAAGAAAGTGTGCGTGAACCATGCATGGGTCGAACCATGCATGTTTCACGTAACCTTGAGTTTCAAACTCGAAGTATAAGCAAAACTAGGATCAAGTAACGATATATGAGTATGAATGACAACGTAGAGGACTTAGAATGACTTACAATAGTCCCTAGCTCTTGGTTTTGGATCGAGAGACAACTCGATAACCTTATACTTAAAACGTGTGATACCCTAAGCCTTCAAAGCTCGTTTTCCCAGTCTCTAGCTCGTGTGAGAGTCTCGACAACCTTATACGTGATCTTAAGGGTTCTCTTAAATCCTTAGTGACCAAAGTGGGTCGTGTATGGTTCGGCTTTAGTGAATGACGAGTGATTAGAGGGTAGAGTGATTGTTTTAGCTTTGAGAGAGTTTAAGGGTTGGTGAAAATGTATTATGTGAGTTAGGGAGTGTTATTTATAGGCAAGTGAGCTTAGTTACACCCTTTAGTCCTAAACCAAGCCAAACCGTGCCCTAGGAGGTGGTTTCGAGACTTGCTAGTTACTTACTCATGGTTTTAGCCTAAACCACTTGAGTACAAGTATTAATTACCTAGGTGATGTACAAGATTATGTTAGATTAGGCAAATCTTATGAGCTTGTGTTCTCTTCTTGTTAGTTCGCGGCATAAGGAGATCCAAAGCAAAGAAATGGGTTATTACCCAATGTGTCAAGCATCATTAGGGAACCATTAGGACAAGAATTAATTACCTAGCATATGTACATGTACTTAAAGATCAAGAATAGAGATTTGCTAGTTAATAAATCCACATGGGACGATTTTTATGTGAGTTCACTTGTCACATTCGGCATTAAGGTGATATAAACACAAGACTTGATTAAGTTTTGTGTTTAGGCTCTCAAAGTGGGTATTGGTTTGAGTCTAGGTATGTCTAGGTATTTCCGGGGTGCGTCCAAATGTATTTTATCGCGAAACGTAACCCTTTTACGTGACCAATAAAAATAAAATACGCAAAGTACATAATTATTCTCAAAATAATTATTCCTTACTTGTTTGATGCAAACCCTTAATTTATTTGGTGACCGTTTACATTCATTGATTATTTCTAGTCTACGCGGTTTAGCTTTAAAAGTAAACATTAAAAGTAAACGCGTATCGGACTAAAATAAATAGTGATCATTAATATAGTCGTACAATGACACGAAAATGAGAAATGTTACACATTCCAATAACCCACATAATCAAATAAGTCCATAATTGCCTATCGTCATTTTTAAAATGACTTTTAACCAATTTTTTCTAGCTAGCTTTTACATAGGCACTTATAATCTCATCACCCTTAGCAACAAGCAAGCTTGCTTTCTATAAGTTTTAGGCAAATAATCACGCTGGAACTTATTAGGAAGCCTCAGCAAAATCTTGCATATCATGCGGTGTTCATACCCTACCGTTTAGATTGCTCATAATACCGATCTTGCCATATGGCCAAGCAATCTTGGAAATGATCTCGACTTATCAGCGGCTAGATTTTTGGCCAGACCATAGTCCCAAGCTTGTGGGGTAAACAACCCACAATTGACAATGGACAATCAAGCTTTCGTACCTTCTCAAAAAACCACCTTCATCTACATTCGGAATATATACTCACCCTACCATGTCATAAGCCACATCATGGCTACACAAAAGCGACATAATCGCTAATTAACATTCAAAGCACGTAGCACATAAAGCACATAATTCACATAATTCGGCGGCGATAATCCCGCTAGAAAACATATATTGTCAGAAGACAATTTGAAAACAATCAAGTAAATAATTGAGCATCATGGGCTCGTTGCTCGTTTGACGAAGATCGCAATTCCAATTTCATCGTTTCCGCACCGCGACTAGCATAGTCGACATGGTCCTAACGCATCGCATACACAATCTGAATACTCAACTAATCAAGTCGAGACAATTAGCACATTCGTGATTCAATAACCGTTCGACATAAGGCGTTAGCTATGAGTTTTCTTTAGAATGCTCCTCCAGGATAGAAACGGATGTCGCCATTTCGCTAGAGTCTCCACTGATATCGCTCTTATATACGCACACTGAAGATCGTATATGTTCAAGGAGTAAGGAATCACTATACCTAACCATAACAGAGATTTCGCTTATTGCATTATTCTAATCCGTGACGAATCCATGTATGTTTACAACTATACTACCACTACTTTCCATTTTGGGAAAGAAGTCTTCTTCACGACCATTGGTTACTGCATCAATAGCAACACACATTCCGATGTATGGAAATCTTTCTCATTTCTCACTTTCACCACGACTAACCATCTTAGCTTCCACCCACCTTAAGATTCTTGCGACTCCAAGAAGATCCTTTCTCAGTGTTGGTATCCGGTTTACACCCTTGATAGCTCAAATCTACAATTGCTCACAAGCACACCGACTACACTTGGTCTTGACATGTCTCTATAACAACCGTCGATCTTCATTACCACGAACTAGACTTCACTCCTTTCTAGACACACTCGTTTCGAACAATACCGTAGGTATTTTCCTTTTGGAACGACTCGGTTACAACGACTCGCATGAGACTCTCTCTGTCACACCCCGCAATTTTTGATATTTTAAATGACTATTTTACCTTTTGACTTTTTGGGTCCGACTTGACTTTTTGACTTTTTGACCTTTCACGGTCACATAAAAACGAATACCGCGTAGCTAGTAAATTTTTGAAACGTATTTAAATAATAAATCATGATTATTATTATTATGCTCTCATTTACAAGAATAATTTTTCAAACTTATGACTTGGAAAAACGAGAAAGAATATATATTATTTTAAGGTGACTTATCCAAAACACCTGCTGAAAATCACCTTTTCACCCCCGGACTCTAAAGCAATTTGTTGTAAAAACGACATTCCGAACAACTTTTCAGTTTTACCCGAGACTTGAAACCAAGCAGAAAATGACTAAAATAGCCTCGCAAAATTTTGAACACAACTCGTACCGACCCAAAAATAATTAAATTTATATTCAATGATCACTTTTTATTAAATAAAAATATTTAATAAATTATTTTACATTTTATTCAAAAGCGTTTATTTAAAAACGCGAACGTTCAAAATAAAGCTTCATTTTTACAAGACAAAGCTTACTCGCGACACCCAATGGTACCACATAAATAATAATGATCTTAAATATATTTTATAAAAATATTTATAAAATACTAGTCGAGTGAATATTCATTTTTATAGGAAAAATGATTTGGAAAACAATGGCGCAACTTTCGTATTTTGAATAATCCGTTAACTAACCCAAACGAGTCCCGAACCGATATTTAACAAAAATTACACTATGGGTCCTTGTGGTAACATTTATAAAATTAACCCCTCATCTATTTTGGGCTTGTCACATTCTTTTATAACTTTTGTGTATATATATCAAAGTTATTAGGGTTTTCTCATTATCCTCAAACCCTAACACACACACTTATACATCTCCTCTCCTCCCCTCCATTATTCCGGCGCCCCATCTTATCCGGCCAAATTTTGTCACCACAACCATATCCACCCTGTCGGCCACCTCAGCCACAGCTGCCCCACCGAGCACCACCACGACCGAACACCACCTCACCCCATCACCCATCGACCACGCATCTCACCCATCCACCAACTGCATGCAGCACCTCTTGCCACCACACTCCAACCATCCCATCTCGTCGCCAAACATCACCTTCGCACCTCGTCTTCGTCACCCACCGAAACCACCAACCACCACAACCTCCACGTACTAGTAAACTTTATACTGCGGCTCAACAGCCGCTGGCCACAATCCCACCACAAACACCACCCGCCACCCTCGTCACCAACCCCACTACACATCACCACCATCCACCAAAGGTGAACTTATGTTTGCTTTGTAAGCCACAGAAGGGTGCGTTTTGTTGGCATCTCAGCCATAGGCTTTGGTTATTAACTAATAACACCACAAGGGTATTAGTGGTATTTAACCATTCAAAAAGGTGTGCGTTTGGATTTGGGTCAGCACCACCTAATAGGTGCGTTTGGCTTTATAAACAACCCCGAATGGGCGCGTTTGTCTTGTATAATCATTTCGAGATTTAGAAAATTTAAAACCCGATTTAATGGTGGTATGAATTGATTAAATAAATATGTTATTTAGTATTTTTATTTTTGTGTTTTAAAGTCCATTAAGGGGTGTTTTGTTTCGCAGGACAGCAGCCCCAAACATGGGGTTTGGTTTCAGCAGTTTAAGTGGGTTTTTGTTACGCAGTTACACCCGAACCAGGATGTTTGGTTTTGCAGTCAGAGTCGTATTGGTTTTGTGTTTACAACACATATATAGTGTATTGGTTTGCTTATCCTTGGTATAATATTTAGTCTAGTTTAGATTAAAAAGGAAACGCGAATACTTTGCAACATTGTTTTGATTACTAAAAAAACATTGGTTTTGGTAAAGGATAAAGGAAAACGTCGTATAAACGGCAGAGGTCATGCCGAAATTCTAAAAATTCTTAATACTTATTAAATTTTATTTAAAGTTTGTATTATTTTAAAAACCTTAAAATGACACAGTTATAAGTTTAAAAGATTTTTAATTGTAATAATACAATAAATCGGTAAATAAAGACGAAAACTATACTTTGATAAACAAAAACAACCTAGTTTAGTGAAAACGTAGTAACGAAATATAAGATCATAAAATATTAATTTTATAATCCCGACTAAAACATTTGAAAATCTTAAAAAAAACGTCGGTTAATTTATTTCTCACTTAAAACGTGTGTTTACTTTTATACAAGAACGTTTTATTAATATTAAAAAAGGTAAATTTTCCGAAACGTGTCCGAATTATTGTGTTTTCAATTATATTTCTTACGTTTCCTTATATAATACTTGTAAGTATTATATATCGCGACTAATCTTTTGGTTGTTTGACCCTTATTATAGGATTCTCCATATGAATACTATAATTGTTCTTTTGATAGTAATATATACCGGATTGTATAACATACATTGCAGTTTTCTTTTCGGTGTATTTTATTTAACCAACCACCAAACTCATACAACTTGTAATCCAAATCTTTTATCAACGTGTCGCGTTGACATACTCATCCATCGGGAAACCCCAATTCATCATCCTAAACTGGTGGGATATAACCGTTAAGTTAAGCTGCAACTTCTTGGTCGAGCCGTTCCATTCTCCGTTTGTGATGTGCTTATTATTTGCATTTCTGCTAGTTGCTCTGCAACATCAAGGTGAGTTCATAGCCCCACGTTTCTACTGTTTTATATACGTTTTATATCTTTGGGGTGAGAAACATGCTTGTTTACAAACTCGTTTTACTTCACTGAATTTCAAACTCGTATACGTTGATTACAAACTTGTTACATGATTTATACCACACTCGTTTTTACTTATGGATATAAGTACTTTAAGCTTTTACGAAAACGTTTGTTGTTTTTACTGGACACAGAAAAAATAAGTGCTTGCATGAGATATCCCTGTTTAATGTTCCCAAAGTAGCCGTTTAAACCAAACTATCTTTGGGGTATAGACACCCACACTATCTTGTGTTAGAGGCACCCACATTATCTTTGGGCAGAGGCACCACACGAACAACAATTGTAATAACTGAAACTATGGTTAAGGTTTCCGATATCATAAGCTTAGTGCAACATTAAATACCTCTTTATGTAAGTTTTTATTCGGTTATAATTTCCGCACCCCCACCCACATACGTTTTAAATTCTATGGTTTTTTACCCCCCCCCCAAAAAAACACTTATTTTGGTTTGAACGATTTCTATTACTAAATACTATTTTCATGATACTGCGAGTAAGGCAATATTTACTAAACGTTTATTTATTTACCTCAAAAATGTTTTACTTAAACCTCTGAATTTCACAACATTATGTTTGGACCGTTTTAGCATGTTATTCTCAGTGATTAGCTTATGGACTTCTGACGTTGCTAATGGAGTCTACTGCAATATGATACCATAATCAAAGATTTATCCTCATTCATACTCAGTGACATTTTCAAAACTTAATTATGCTTTCGCTACATTTTACTTACGCTTCCGTAAATATTTAATTTCTTTTGAATCTTGTCAAACTTAATCTATTTTAAATAAAGCAAAGCAACGAGTTTATGATTTTCAAAACATCCGTTAGGGCCGATCTCATATCATGCCTTGTTGTTCGAAATATGATACGTCATCCCCGACAAACTATTCCGTCCAGCCCCGTCTGAGGTGTGACAGAATTGGTATCAGAGCCAAGGTTATAAAGTACCAGGTATAAAGAATATCTAGGTAGATATCTAGGTTCTGGACTATAACAGTAAATGTGATCATTATGTGCTTTTATTGCTCCTTATACATGATTGTGCTATGCGTATTATAGTGAGTATCATCTTACTTTGAGCTTGCGTTTGTTCTTTGCGATATCTTTTCTCTGCAAGTAGCTTTTCTTCTCACGGTTATCTTTCCTCCATAGGTTATTCTTTTCTTTGCAAGTATCCTTTCTTCGCGGTTTCGTTTGGCCTTACGTATATTCCTCAATTACTTATATTGAAGTTGTTTATATAGATATTAAACTTTTCAAAGACATTGTGGATCACACAATGGTCCCTAAAATTTGTCTAAGACATTGTGAGCGATGCAATGGTCTCGAACTTATTTTTCATAACCTTATACAATATCGTTTTACATGAACCCGTTACGGTTTTGTTTACATTGAATTATGTATGAATCTAGTTTCATAATCATGAATGGGGATTGTTAACTGGAGGTTTAATATAGAATTGCTATGTAAAACCTTGTTCATATAGTATCTTTATCTTATTTAATTTAACCGTGTACTTCAACTATTATGTAACTCTACTGTCGTTCTCCCTGATTGTAATAAAACTTCTCCCCCGTCTTCCGAAGACGAGTCTTAAAAAACAGCTCGTTCCCATACCCATTGGAGCACCCTGCGTCGTCATGTCATCACCACCTTGAAGAATTTTGCGATTACCGCCGTATTGGCATCGAAATTATTACGTAGGAATAATTTATAATATTTATATATGAAAGGATTGGGACGCCTCTATCGTATTAAATAAAAAAATTGTAAATCACCGAAACCATAAATTAAGCAATTCATTATTTACATAAATTGGGACGCTTCTTTATGCAGATAATAAATTATAAATGAGTGGGCTTAATGGTATCCAATATGAGACGAGTATGAACTCCAACCAGACAATCACCGGAATCCGTTAAAAAGGTCTAGAAACACCATCGCATCTTACCACTCAGCGGAATCTTAAAGCCTCACTTGAACATTTTGATCTCATGTCTATGTCATTTACATTTGACGTTACAAATCCTACGATCATGACCATTTGTTAGGCTAACCTACTTTTGCACTCTTGAGCTCATTAACTTTGATTCATCCTGAACCACGACTGTGTACAATATTCCGTCACGAATCGCATAAGCCTCACTCGCATGAAACTCCTTCCATTTATTGACCTTTATTCAAGGGATGTTATTTATCGAATTTCCCCACTCTTCGCATCCCGTCATCGTTTGTTATAGTTATTGTTGCTATGTATTCTTATGCTTTTGATTCGCGACTCTATATGTTTGTACTATGATTTTCAAATAATTAAAGTGAATAATTATTTTTAATAAAGATTTTTGATGATTTCGGATATATGATTTGTTTTTTGATTGAGAGGTTGTGAAATTTGTGAGTTGCAACAAAGATAGCGATGAGGATAGGCTTGATTATAGGAATTTGTGGATAGTTTTGGCCAACAAATTTTTTGATGAGACTGGGAAAGCTATGGCGGGCATTATGGTCAAATTATATGGTCAAGTCTTGGTGAATATAAAAAATAGTTGTATGTCCGAGTTTTAAATGAGTGTAAAACGTACGTTTAAATGGTTCGAAAGGTTTATTAATGGTGCGAAAGTCTTTGAAAATATTCGTGGAGCTTCTTAATATTTAAAACGAAGGTTTATGAATTTTCTAAAACGATAAGTCGTTGCCGTGGTCATTTCTAAATAAAACGCAAGTGTACTATATATAAAAATATATATAATATATAATATAATATATATATATATATATATATATACTATAAATATATATAATATATATATATTTGGCGAATCTAAGGATTTGGATTTTTTAATTGCTAGGGTTCATTCACTATTCAGTTTTCGAAAAAATGGAAACGATTAAATTAGGGGATACTATTAACGTCCCGAAACTAAAAACTTTTCTAAAATGGAAACCTTCTATAAATAGTAAATTTTTGTAAGAACGTCGTAACATCTTCATAAACCTAAATCGGTTCGTAAAAACACATTTTTGTTGACTAAACTAAAGCGCAAACATATATGGTTGTCTAATTCGTTATTAAACGTTGTGTACAACGTTTCGTTATTACTATTATTTCTTGTTCTAAGGTACGTCTATTATTAAGTCGCGGTTGGAGCCGTTCGGTTATACCTTTAATTCGCACCGTCTGCTCATGGTGTGTTGAGTCCCGATACATACTCAACGTCCTAAGTAAGATGAATACTTACGACCTTAAGCCTTCGTCCCAAATGTTAACCGTCGAACCTGACACGGATATCAAGAAAAATAGACTCTGCCCTTGAAACCATTTGAACCCATTATACAGACATACCCTCTACCTATACTTTCCTCACTTTTATATTTTCACGTTAAGGGAACATTCTTTATAACGCGTTTATATCAACCACAAAACCTGTAATGATATTTTTTTAAAATACTCATTTTGATGGATTATATATCCTGGTCAAACTTATCTAAAATTTTTGTATATGAGAAGTGTCGAAACATCAAATTTTGCTGAATAAAGTTATCAACGTCATGTTCAAAACTGGGTTATTAAATCTTAAATCTTTTCTTGATCGTTCAATCGGTTAACAAAAAAAAATCGAATCCTGGGACGGGATTCCTTTAAGGGGTAGGTAATGTCACACCTTGCAATTTTTGATATTTTAAATGACTATTTTACCCCTTTGACTTTTTGGGTCCGATTTGACTTTTTGACCTTTTAACGGTCCTATAAAAAAACGAATACCGCGTAAGCTAGTAAATTTTTAAGAAAGCATATTTAAATAATAAATCCATGATTATGATATTATCTCGTAATTTACAAATTTTTATTTTTCAAACTATTGACTTGAAAACGAGAAGATAATATTAATTAAGTGACTAATAAAAAAAATTGGACCCGCTGATTCACCCTTTCATGACCTGACTCTAAAGCAATTTAATTGTAAAACGACATTCCGAACAAATAACCTTTTCAGTTTACCCTAGACTTGGAAACCAAGCAGGAAAATGACTAAAATAGCCATCGCAAATTTGAACACAGCTCATACCGACCAAAAATAATTAAATTTATATTCAATGATTCACTTTTATTAAATAAAAAATATTTAATAATTATTTTACATTTTATTCAAAAGCGTATATTAACAACGTAACGTTTAAAATAAAGCTTTCATTTTTACAAGAACAAAGCTGTACTCGCAGACACCCAATGGTACCAACAAAATAATAGTTGATCTAAATATATGTTATAAAAAATATATAAATACTATGTCGAGTGAATTTCATTTTATAAGGAAAAAAATTTGGAAAACAATGGCGCAAATTACGTATTTTGAATAATCCGTTAAACTAACCAAAAGAGTCCCGAACCGATATTTAACGAAAATTACACTATTGGCTCCTTGTGGAACATTTATAAATTAAAAACCCTCAACTATTTTGGCTTGTCCATTCTTATTATAACTTTTGTTTGTGTATATATATCAAATTATTAGTGGTTTTACTCCTTATCCTCAAACCCTAACACACACAGTTATACATCTCCTCTCCTCCCTCCATTATTTCCGTCGCCCCCATCTATATCCGGCCAAGAATGGTGGCCGTCACCAACAACCATATCCACACCCTGTAGACCACACTCAGCCATCGGCTGACCACCGAGCACCAACCAACGACCCGAACACCACCTCACCCCATCACCTCATCACGCATCTCCACCCCACCACCAAATGTAGCAGCAGCCGCTGCTACCACACTCCACCATCTCCATCTCGTCGCCAACATCACCTCCACCTCGTCTTCGTCACCACCGAACCACCAACCACCTCACCTCCACGCTACCGCGATTCAACAGCCGCTGCCACATCCTACCACAACACCACCTCGCCACCCTCGTCACCACCTCCACTGCCGCCACCACCAGCCACCAAAGGTGCGTTTTTGTTTGGCTGTGTAAGCCACATAAGGGTGTGTTTGGTTGGCAGTCTCAGCCATAGGGCGTTTGGTTTAACGAATAACACCACAAGGGTATGTGTGGTATTAAACCACCGAAAAGGGTGCGTTTGGATCTGGGTCAGCACCACCTATAGGGTACGTTTGGCTTTATAAACAGCCCCGAATGGGCGCGTTTGTCTTGTATAATCATTTCGAGATTTAGAAAATTTAAAACCCGATTTAATGGTGGTATGAATTGGTTAAATAAATATGTTATTTAGTATTTTTATTTTTGTGTTTTAAAGTCATTAAGGGGTGTTTGTTTCGCTGGACAACAGCCCCAAACAGGGGTGTTTGGTTCTGCAGTTAAGGGGCGTTTGGTTCGGCAGTTAACACCCGAACCAGGGTGTTTGGTTTTGCAGTCATAGGGCGTTGTGTTTGTGTTAACAAACACATATAGTGTGTTTGTATTGGCTTAATCCCTTGGTATATATATTTAGTCTAGTTAGATATAAAATGAAACGCGAATACTTTGCAACATAGTTTTGATTAAGTAGAAAAAACATTGGTTTTGGTAAAGATGGGAAACGTCGTATAAACGGCAAGGTCATGCCGAAATTTCTAAAAATTATTATACTTAGTAAATTATCATTAAAGTTTATATTAAAATTTACAAACCTGATAAAATTGTACAAAGGTTTTATATAGTTTTAAGATTAAATTAATTGTAATAAACAATAAATCGGTAAATAAAACGAAAACTATACCTTTATAACAAAACAACTAGTTTTAAGTTAAAACACGTAACGAAATATAATTATAAAATATTATTTATAATTCCCGAACTATCACTTTTGAAAAATCTTTTAAAAACGACGTTTAATTAATTCTCACTTTAAAACGTTGTGTTTACTTTTATACAAAGAACGTTTTATAAATTTAAATTGGATTATTTCCCGAAAACTGTCGAATTATTGTGGTTTCAATGTATTTTTCCTTACGTTTCATATATAATACTTGTAAAGTATTTATATATTCGCAGACTTAATCTTGGTTGATTGTCTATATTAAATTGATATCGCCATATGAATTATATAATTGTTTTCTTTTTCATATGTAATATAAACGAAATATATTACATACTTTGCGTTTTCTTTTCGGTGTATTTTATTTAACCAACCACCAAACTCATCCAACTTGTAATCCAAATCCTTTATCAACGTGTCGCGTTGACGTACTCATCCATCGGAAAACCCCAATTCATCATCCTAAACTGGTAGGATATAACCGTTAAGTAAAGCTGCAACTTCTTGGTCGAGCCGTTCCATTCTCTGTTTGTGATGTGCTTATAATTTGCATTTCCGCTAGTTGCTTTGCAACATCAAGGTGAGTTCATAGCCCCAAACACGTTTCTACTGTTTTATATACGTTTTAATACTTTGGGTGAGAAACATGCTTGTTTACAAACTCTTTTACTTCACTGAATTTCAAACTCGTATATGTTGATTACAAACTTGTTACATGATTTATACCACACTCGTTTTTACTTATGGATATAAGTACTTTAAGATTTTTACGAAAACCGTTGGTTTATTTTTTACTGGACACAAGTGCTTGCGTAAGATATCCCTGTTTACTGTTCCTAATTAGGTCCGTTAAACACACTATCTTTGGGTAGTAGCACCCACACTATCTTGGGTAGAGGCACCCACGATTATCTTTGGGTAGAGGCACCCCACACGACAACAATTTGCAATAACTTGAACTATGGTTAAGGTTTCGATAATCATAAGCTTAGTGCAACAGTAAAATACCTCTTTTATGTGAAGTTGTATTCGTTATTACTGTCCGCATTACGTTTTTATAATACTTGTGGTGTCACACACTATTTAGGTTGAATGATTCTATTACTAAATTATATTCAATGATACAGCGAGTAAGGCATTATTCACTAAACGTTTTTTATCCTCATAAATGTTGGTAACTTAAACCTATAATTCACGCAACTTTATGTTGACCGTTTTTTAGCATATTTTTCTCAGGTTGATTAGCTTTGGACTTTCTTGACGTGGCTATGTTGAGTCAACGTTCAATAGGATACCAATATCAAGAATTTATATTCCTGCATTCATACGACTGTTTACTTTTCAAACTTAATTATGCTTTCTCAACATTTTATACTTACGCTTACCGGCAAATATTTAATTTCTTTTTGAATCTTGTAAACTTATCTTTTTTTACATAATGCAACGATTATGATTTTCAAAACGCCATTAGTGGTCTTTCTCTCGTGCTTGTGTTCGAAATTTGATGACGTCACGCCTTCCGACATCGTAGTCCGTCCAGGCCACCGTCTTGGGGTGTGACACTCATCCATGTAGT
The DNA here is from genome assembly GCA_026074375.1 of Tanacetum coccineum. Classification (NCBI taxonomy): domain Eukaryota; kingdom Viridiplantae; phylum Streptophyta; class Magnoliopsida; order Asterales; family Asteraceae; genus Tanacetum; species Tanacetum coccineum. The sequence continues at coordinate 4,994 of BQNB010128079.1, read as the reverse complement.
CAAGAGGAGAAGGGTTACTTGCATGAAGAATCCGTAGCAGGGGTAAAACTATATCCTCCTTCTAAAAGCTTGACCTAAACGTTTATATCCAATTATCAAGCGTTTTAAAAGTGGACGATTTACCCAACATAGCGTGGTTTTCTAAATTAGCCATATTTAATCAAGTTATGCATAATTGAGGACCAAAAGACATCATGACAAACCACGTAAAAACGTACCTTTTCTTCATACGCTACAACTGCGTAAGGTCATTTACTTTCACTCTGCATAAAAAAAGATTAAAAAAAAATAAAAAACATGATTGTTTTAAAAGAAAGAAAAGAAGATAGCATCATTCCATCTTCCATTCTTATTATTTAAGAAGGAAATTTTTTTTTTGAAAAGAAGATTATTTTTGACATCCCACAAGGTCAGTTTATGAAATTTTAAAACAAATCTTCCCATTTGTTTACACAACAATTTTATACAATGAAAATCAGTAAAATTTCTCGCAAGTGGCATTTGTTCAACACAACACATTCTTATTAACGATCCGCAGTTTAAAAATCATCAATCTACTAAACATCATTTAATATAGTTTGGTCAACGGTCATAGCAAGTACCAAAATAATAATACCCACTCATGGACTATGCAAGCAAGTATCATAGACGTGCGAAAGATTTGCCAATTGAAGTCACCCAACACTCGGGGTCAAATCAATCCCTCAATGAGTCAAATGTATTTGTGATAACTACGACCTCCCAGAACCACTCTTAGTAAAACATACACAAAACGACACCTCCTCAATAACTCATAAGAGGGAAAAATTACAAGCAATCGTAATAACAATTCGAAAATAACATACATACCAATTTTCCCCAAAGAGGGATACATCATTGGCCTTCAAAGCCAGTACATCCAACCATAACGGTTCTAAGTTTCTAATACATAAACTACATATACATGAAACTCTCCTATAGTTTCTAAATCAAAAAATTAAATAGTAAAGATTGCATAATCACAGCCGTTTATAAGATAAAACCTGAGCAACAATAACCTAAAAATCCAGATAAACCTAAATCTTGAAATCCTCTTACTTACTAGTTCCTGGATGATAAAAGTATGAGGTTTTTGTCTACGGAAAGCATTTCGAGTCAAATTTCCAGAAACATAGGGCCCACTGCCCAGAAAGTTTGAATCCAAGGTGAAATTACCATTTTTACCCCTATTTATTTAAGCCGCCATTTCCAAAATTTTATCGGCACCTCCACAAAGTTGAGTGTATCGTCCTAAACGTGTTGCTTCCGCAAAAGCCAAACGACCGCTCAATATAAGTTTTGTTCAATATCAAGAACATACTTTTTTACATATTTTAGGTGATGCTAATAAGTTTTTTAACTATTACTCATACAAATTCTGGTCCCTCAATTTTTGACTAGTTTAGCAATTTCGGCCGATATCTCATTCGGTCGTAGCGTCTATATACTCCCATTCCAATTCCTACATGTACCTAAGTAGGTTCTTATCTCCCTAGTCTAATTTCCTAGGGTTCCTTCATAGGACTAAAAAAATGTTTTGAAACGTATCCAACAAGCTGCTACCCCAAAGCAGTCCCCAAAGAAATTTCGACAAATTTTTATAGTTTACGAAAATGAGTGTAATTTGAAATTTATTGATGATATTAATGTGAAACCAATTGGAGGTGATAGAATTATGAGTCTTATATAGGTACCAAAATTTTCCTTTAAAAAGTTAATACAAAAATATAGAGTTATACCCCTTTTCCCAAAAGTGTTCCAGATTTGACTAGTTTTAGTGAAAATGACGATATCTCACTCATCCGAAAGAGTTAAAAATTCTATCCACCCACACAACGATGTACTAACATGTACCAACATCTCAATTGGCTTTCACTCGTTTTCGTAAGAGCAAAAATAATTCACATTAACCCACAACCTGCTGGTTTAAAACTGCCGTAAAATCTCATTTCCAAAAGCCAACCAAACACCATTTTAATTCCTCCAAACACCAATACAAAGCCATACCCAATGACTTAACACTCTTTCAAACCCAAAAACTCATAGATTTCCAGAATCAAACATTTCATGACTTACTAAGTAGAGGTCGATACGAGAGAATTGGAACACAACGCCAACTTTATTCGAAAGTTCCAAAAATAGCCGTTTCCAACCGACACTTAGCGCGAGAATAAGTTACAACACTCGCATCAACTGGAAAATTTCAAAACAATAGGTTACGAAACAACATATGCGATTTAAAAGCAATGGGAAAATATTCGAACTCGGAGTCGAACAATAAATCACCCAATGAGATCGACAAAATATGACGAATCAACATCATCAAAAGATGAAAAGTAAAGTCGCTAAAAAGTTTCAGAGATAATCATATAACAGCAGGTGTTATCAATCAAATATATATTAAAAATGATTTATCATATCTGCATCAAAATGCCATCAAAAATTAACTTCTTCAACAAGTCGCGAATATCAAAACATATATATAGATGGTTCCGTACACCATAAGGGCGGATACCATACAATATCTTAAATATTATATAATAATATAATATTTTAAATATATATATATATATATATAATATATATATAATATATATAAATCATATATATTTACATCGTAATATAATACTTATATCAATTTATATCCCACTTGTCACGTACATTAATATGGCAATCAAATATACCATAAAAGCACCATAAGGGGATCAGAAACGATGCGCACGCTCAAGCGGATATCGGATATCGGACAACGGTGAACGACTCGTAAAATTTTTTGAAAACAGTTATAGTCCAGGTGTTAAAAAAACCTAGTTCGCTATAACCAGTGCTCTGGATACTATTCTGTAACACCCCCAAAATAATGATAACGCATCCGGAATCACAATATTTGTGGGCCACTTCAAGATACAATCACACAAGTCATAACAAACAACTATAAAAGAGATGTTGTTAAACAAACTTCGTTTATTTCAATGAAATAAAATTGAGAGTACAAGTTCCCCCTAAACTAATCGTAGAAAAATTTATTTCTACAGTTCACATCAGACTCCATTTCCCAAATATTTCTATCATTTTATTGACATTAAGTTCACCGAGTCACCGTCCTTGATATTCGCGTCCGTCTCCCACACACCCCATCCAATCCATCTTCAATACCTAAACCCCCTGAGAAACATGCTTAAAAACGTCTACAAAACGTTGAGTAATTCATAGAGTTTACACCATAACAAATCAGAACGCATAATTGGTCAACAAAACCATATAATCTTGCACTTAAGACAGTATATAAAAAAATAATGGAAATTCCAACAAAACGAGCCCATGTACCGAAACATTAACACATTCATCCCAGTAGGAAAAATAAATGTCCGAGAAGTATGTCACATCTCCTAATACTAACTCAAAATGTCCATTACAAAGGGCTCACAAAGGTGATTCAAACCCCGGACAGGGTTGTCAAACCCAATAAATCTATTTAATGCATTAGCGTTCACAACATCAACAAGGCAACTAACGGCTACACAATAAAAGACACATATACTCAATAGTAATGGAATCATATTAAGTATCAAAACATATTGCGTTCTCATTTTTATAAAACAACAAGTATCCCCTTCACGGGTTAAAAACATTTAAAATAGTTCAAAAGTGAGGCTATGAACTCACCTTGATCGAAGCCGAAGATCAACTAACCGAAACAATCACGAACTACTCGCAAAGAGCTCAACTGCGACCTATAATTTATGTCGTTCGATTACTATACAATAAAGTACGATCGAATAGTGCATGCGTCGCAACTATTGAAATAGCATAAGTATACATACACATGTGATGAGAAATCCACTTGCGCGTCCTAGATCCTAAACTTCACGTAATTGAGTTATGATCATTCTTTCATTTATATTATACGTCACTAAATTGAAAACTTTCTATTTTTTGAAACTTTCTATTTTTAAAAAGTTACTATTTTCGAAAAGTTACCATTTTTAGTAAGTCTCGTATTCTAATTATATTTATAATACTAATTAATTTTCTCATCGAACTTTCGACATTCAATTTGTTTATTAATTACCCATACAGGGATTATGTCCCGTTAGTTTACGAAAAGTTACTACTTTTAGAATTATATTCATTTATGAAAGTTGTTAAGTCTAAATTGTTATACTCGTAAAAATAATAGCGTTCATTATTTTATAAACACCCAACAAGTCTTGTATCAACCTGTTGACTTTCAAAAGTCAACATTGGACTTTAATTGACTTTGACTTTATGTATATATATTACTAGATCTGACCCGCTCAAAACGACCCGTTATATCACATTTTCACGACTCGGACTCTAAAGAGATTTTATGCAAAACAACATTCTGGACAACTTTTTAGTTTTACCCGAGACCCGAAACTCGACATAAAATGACCAAAATGCCCCTGCAAGTTTCTGCAAGAACTGACATTTTTAGTAAAAATGCAGAATTTGACCTTGGATTTTGACCGGTTATTACTCGATTTTAAAACTAGCAAGCCTCGCGACAAAGTAAAACGTCATTCCGAGCAACTTTCGTGTTTCGCCGGAAGGGGGCCGAAACGGACTCGAAAGTGCTCAAATCGGACGTTTTTGAATCTGCCAGCAACTAAATAATTTACAATAGCTGTTTGGAATTTTTCTAAACTTTCAAATCTTGTTTTCGCCGTAACTTCTTCGTTATTAGGAGTTACGGGGCGTTCGAATTACCGAAACGCTCGTAAAAATACCCTCTACCATATTTTCTAACCCAAAATTAGATTTCACAAAATCTCGACCCTCGTTTTCCGCGCCAAAGTTTCCGCTCAAAACTTACACTTTACAAAATGCGCCAAAAACTATTTTTTACCCAAAAATCCATTCTCGACACATTTAAAATGGCCTATAAACAATATTCAACTCGCTCAATCAACCAATATCAAAATATAAACTAGACGATCCCTCGGATTTCATCA
>BQNB010128078.1:0-19338 GCA_026074375.1 Tanacetum coccineum | reverse complement strand
TATATATATATATACGTATATATATATACATATACATATATATATATATACGTATACATATATATATATACATGTACATGTACATATATATAAACTTGTGTGTGTGTATATGTGTGTGTGTTAAAAGGCAAAAGTACACCGCACTTCCCTGAAGTGCGCCGCACTTTTGGGTAGTTTCATCTAAAAAACTTATAAAACAAGATTTCACACTTTATAAAAACACACACCACAACATAAAACCGTCGGGGTTTTCCACAAAAATTGAAGAAAAATTTCAAAAAATCAATCCATCAAATCAGTTCTCATGCCAAGGTATGTTAATTTCTTCTTATAACTTATTTACTATCAATTTGTTCATATTTATATTATTAGGGTTGTGTATAATTTGAATTAGGGAAAACAAATTCTATGTTTATAAAAGTATGATTAACACTTAGGACATTGTTGTAAAAGAGTTATTAGTTGAATGCATTGTAAAGTTTTTACAAATCAAAAATTACTGTTCGTAAATATTTATTAAGTATTTGCAAAATATAAGAAAAAAATCAAAATTGTTTGAACTAGCCCAGAAAGTACGCCGATTTTACTAGAAAACCGGCGCACTTAGTAAATTTCCAGGAAGTACGCCGCACTTTTATGAAGTACGACACACAAATATGACCACAAGCTGACATAACGTAGAAAGCCTATCGAAAACTCATCAATTGATACTAATTGTTTTCTAACATCATTATATACTTCATTTTGGATTGTTTTTGGTGTGTAGACTATGGCAACACGTGACGATGAGGCTGGGTCCTCATGATCCAAACGCTCCCGACAATACGAGACGGTGGAGGAAGCGATGCTTCCACGTGTCCATCACCTATTTTTGCTTTGGAAAGGGTGTACCCAGGATGCTAAGAGTCGGTACAACACTACGCTTGCTCAATTGCTTCCTAGACTGATTTACTCACCATGTGTTGTGGATTGGAACATGTTGAATCAAATGGCTTATGGTGAAGAGATTGATGAGATGTTAACAATCAAGTTGTGTATGGCTGGTACAAATGAGGAGATATTTACTTCAGAAGCATGGACTAATGCTTTTAACATTGATGAGCCGATTTATATTGAGCTTTGCCATGAGTTCTATTCTACCTATGAGTTTGATGAAGTTTGTGATGATCAAGATTTGAGAACCAAAAAGATAATCAAGTTTAGGCTTTGTGGATGTGCTTTTAGTTGGACGTTGCTAGAGTTTGCAACGAGGTTAAGATTGTATCACTTGTAAGAGATCGAGGAAGAAGGATTTGATGTGTACTTCTGAGGTGGTTTGCGTAGCAATGAGCACTTCAACGCTCGATAGTATTGGTTGAGCATCAGTTGAGAGGAAAATCTTAGTTTGTCAACGAGTCATGCTTCTACTATTTGGAAGCCACTTTTGAGGGTATTACACAAAATGATCACTTATGGCTTGTATCAGAGAACAACCAGGTATGCCAAAATGCAAAAAAATGATTTGTGGTTATTGAGTATGTTCGAAGCTAGACACCAAAATGGGTATGCGAATGTTGCTTGGTTGATAGCAAGGTGGATGAAGAGGAAAGGAGCTGGTAGTCAGAAAGAGAGTATGATCTGCTGTGGACACTTTATTACAAAGATTTTTAAGAGGAAGAATTTGTTGTCTAAAGAGGTGCTGGATAGTCTGAGTGCTCCGATTTAATGTAAAAGATTCGGATACTACTACACCTAGAGAGTTTATCGACTCTGATGGTAGGCTGATTCCTGAGGTTCCAGAGCCAGGTGTACCAAGAGTTGCTATTCCTAGACCCCCGAGAGCATCGATGCAGGATTTGTATGACAGTATGGGTAGCATAAAGATACGCCAGGGGCCGATTGAAAGGATGTCTTATAGGCAGTCTTATCACTGGGATAGGTATGCTGGGGTATTTGAGCACATGGCTGGGGTTTATAGTGTTCCACTGCAGGGAGCCTATAACCCACATAGATTTGATCAACAGCAGTATGACCAATATTATCAGCAATACCCACCTCAGCATCAGCAACCAGGATATGATGATGAGTAGTGTCGAGATGACACGAGTTGGTTATGTGATCGCATGTTTTGGGTCACGTATGTTTAAAAAACAATTTCTCTAAAAACATTATTATTATTATTATTATGTGCTTTGTAGTCTTTAAAATTATAACAGGAATAAAAAAGAAAGACGCATGACGTGATGACGCGAAATGAAGATTCAGGAAATTCATCATATACAAGGGAGTATTATTTTTACTTTCCCACTTTATCTTTCTCTAAATATTTAACGCATTAGGGAAAATGCTTATATTTCACGCATTACGGTTGTGTATTTGTAGTTTGTCGCCTCTTCGGGAGCATTTGTATTGATTTAAAATTATATGAGTGTGCCGGTGATTTGTTAATTCTAGAACTTGTGCTTGAAATCTTTACGAGATTGCAGTAGGAAAACGTCCGCGTGTTATAAACATTTTACTGATTAAGAGGTAATAAAAATATAAATATAATTCTACAATAATTTTGTTCAAAAAAAGCTTTTTAATTAAATTATCTGAAATTTTATCTGTACGAATTGAAGCGCATAAATGCAGGTATCGCTATTATAATGAAGTGTGAAGGTTGCAAACTTCTAAGTTTGTTTGAAATCGTGTGCTTATCCTAAGTATGGGGGAAGCAAGTTTTCCCTAAGTAAAAAAAAGGAAGTTGTTACATTTACGGATAAGGTGGATTATGATTTTATTATAAAACTTTTTTTGACAAATATAAAACCTATAATATGACTAAATAAATTACCTCTTTTGATGTTTATATTTGGTGCTTATGCCATGTTAGTGCAGTTTAGTTTCTTGTACAAGCCTATGTCAATTTGAACATTTCATGACTATGCGTATGAGTGGCTTACATATAATATCCATTTCACTAAATTGAGCGAGTGTGAAAATATACATATCTCTAAATTCGTAAGTTGCTTTGTCGCGTTATCTATGCTTGTGATCATTAATTTATTTTATTAAAATGAAATACTTTTGCTTTGATTGCTTGAGGGCAAGCAATAAGCTAAGTATGGGAGGATTTGATAACGCTCCAAATATACATAAAATATCCCTTAAAATGTGTGAAATATATATGTTAATGCATGAAATATTGCATGTTTAGTTGCGTGTTGGTAGAATATTTGTTTCAGGACCAAGAATAATGAAAAGGACTAAAAGCGCAATGATATTCCTTTAAATACACTAACGGTCATCAAAAGAAGAATCTAGAAGTGAAGTTAATAAAGATATAACGAAAAATGCCAAAGTGCGACGCACTTCTACGAAGTGCGGTACACTTCGAAGAGGGTTAATACGATTTAATGAACAGACCAAGTACGGCGCATAAATTTACTTGTGCGGCGTACTTCTGACTGCAGTTACTAAAAATCATAATGATTGCATTCATTTTGCAACCATTCACTTGCCCACTTCTACCAACAGAAGCCCTCACCTCAGCAATAAATATGGCATGACATCATAGGTTTGAAGCATCCCATTTTCACTTTATCATCTCTAAATCAAAGAGTTCTCTCTAGTAAGTAGTTTTAGAAGAGTTATAGGAATTAGAGTAAACTCCTTCATAAGTTCTCCAATTTTTGGGTTGTGATCGAAGTATTAGTGAATTTATTCTGAAGCTAGCAACACTTATGACAGAATTATTGTTGGTTTCTGGGTTCTATTTCAATATAAGAAAGAAGTTCTTAAATAATTCGAGTGAGATTACTAATCTTTGCCAGTATAATCTTGTTATTCTTTTTAAATATGATGTTTACTGGGTTTTATATGAATGATATGTGTTTTACCTCTATGATTATGGAGTAGTTGTTCATGTTTATTTAGGAATCATGTGGGTAATTTGGATCAAACTTGGTTAAACTAATGATTTTTGGTATTAACAAATATGAAATTGATGTTTTTATACTTGGATCTTTAATCATCATTTGATCATCACTTAGTCTGGATATAGGTCGAAAGACTCCGACTTCGTGCTTGGTTTCTAGTTGTTTGTCTATGAACAACTTGATCTTAGCCTTGTGAGGATTGGCCAATTAAATGATCATTAAAATAAAAAGGTTTAATGCTCACCCTCATGTCTAACGAAATTGGTTGAACAAGTTTATATTTATTATTTCCAAAACACGAATCAAACTTAAAGCATTTTTCATAATTAAAAGTACAGGCCGAAAAGATTTTTAATTTTGAGAAATAGACAATGTTTTAAGTAAACTACCCGTTTCTTCTATCGATTATGCTAAAATTCATGAACTCGTTATCTCCCCAAGTTTGTTCTTATTTACTCTCGTCACCCAAATAAGCATTGTTTTAATCTTGAAATATATCTTACCTTTATCTTTAGATCACGACAGTCTATCTTTAGATCACGACAGTCTATAAGATAACTTTTCATAAAACATCCTGACTTTTCTTAGAATTACCAATCCCGTGGAACGACCTGGTCTTACCTAAAAAGATTATACTACATACATGGGTTATACTTTTACCTGTTTGTTTCCATATAATAAATCGGTATTTTTAGTCTTATAAATTTAAAGTTTTTTAAACACATCACACACTTAGATAATGATCTCTTCTTTGGTGTTCTAATTCCAGAACCGAATTCGAAAGAATCTTCTTCAAGGAATGTTATTCCAACTAATGTGCACTCAGTTAATCAACCACCTGAACATCTCCGAAAATGGACCAAGGATCATCTGTTGGATAATGTCTTTGGCTATCCCTCTCGACCCGTCACTATAAGACATCAAATACAAACTGATGCCATGTTTTGCTACTTCGATGCTTTCTTCACTTCCGTTGAACCACATAATTACAAAGAAGCTTTGAAAGAATCCTGTTGGATCGAACCTATGCAAGAAGAAATTAATGAGTTCGAACGACTTGATAATCACTTTGAAGTGGATCTTCAAGGTTAAATCAGAGGAACTGGGAGGTGTTTTGAAAAACAAGGCTTTAAAGAATCTTTTGCATCGGTGGTGTTTAGAAAAACAGGCTAGGTTCGGTAGCAAGGGGGTTATCGTCAAGAAGAGGGAATTTGACTACGAAGAATATTTTGTCAACGGTTGTGCACGACTAGACGCTATAAGAATCTTTATTGCATATGCCGCTCACAAGAACATGACAGTCTATCAAATGGACGTTAAGACTACGTTCTTAAATAGTATACTTCGTGAAGAGGTCTGTGTTAGTCAACCAGGTGAATTTGTAGATCAAGACAATCCTAACCATGTGTACAAGCTGAAGAAAGCTCTTTACGGGTTGAAGTAGGCTCCACGGGCTTGGTATGATTTGCTATCATCATTTCTACTCTCCCAAAGTTCTCCAAAGGTGTTGTTGATCCTACATTATTCACTTGGAAAGAAGGCAAAGACATCTTACTGGTATAAATCTATGTGGGTGATATAATATTTGTTCTACTGATCCCACACTTTATGAAACATTTTTTGAAATAATGTGTTATAAATTTAAGATGTCAATGATGGGCAAAATGTCATTCTTTCTTGGACTTCAATTTCTTAAAGTCCCAAAGGCATCTTTCTTAACCAATCTAAATACGCTCTTAAAATATTTAAAAAGTACAGAATGGAATCTTGTGACCCAGTGGATACTCCTATGGTGGAGAAATCCAAATTAGATGCAGATCTACAAGGGAAAGAAGTTGATCTTACACGTTATCATGGAATGATTGGCTCCCTTATGTATCTGACAGCCAGTAGACCAGACCTTGTATTTGCTGTATGCATGTATGCCTAATATCAGGCTAAGCCTACCGAAAAGCACTTACATACAGTTAAGCAAATCTTTCGATACCTATTAGGATTCATTAATATGGGTCTGTGGTACTCGAAGGATTCTTGTATTACACTGACAGCTTATGCAAATGCCGATCATGCTGGTTACCAATATACCAGAAGAAGTACATCTAGCAGTATGCAGCTCTTGGGTGACAGATTAGTCAGTTGGTCGTCAAAGAAACAAAAAAGCACAACCATATCCCATACAGAAGGTAAATACATAGCCTTATCCAGATGTCGTGCTTAAATCCTTTGGATGAGATTGCCGGTAACCTGGAATTACTTACACTTCATACTAGGAGCACAAATTAATCAAGAAAAGAGAGGGAAGTTAAAGAGAGAAACAAGAGAGAAAAATAGATAGAAGTAATATTAGGTTGAAAGAGAATAAACAACCAACACCCTTTTCCTTGGTGGAAAAGGGTTTATATACCTATACACTTACACTTGGACGTGTAGGGCTTTGACACGGACCGGGCTCGGGATTTGCTTGGGCTTAGACCCGCAACACGTACAATATTAGCTTACTAAACGAGCCTAGTTTCTTTTCTAGCCTATTACAATGTTACATAACTAAATGACCGAGACCTAATATTAATAATGAACGAACTTCATTGTTCGACTCAATATTTTGAGGCTAAATATCTCCCCCAAAGTAAGTTCATTGTGAAACTCTTTCATAAGATCAATGAGATTGCTTTTGTCGTTAAGCTCTTGTGATCTTGGTCTCTGTCTTCATTGTAGGCTTGTTCCTTCATGCTTTGCGATCTTTGATCTTTAGCCTTTGTCATTGTCATTCAACTTCGTCTTTGATTCTGAGATCTTTAAATCTTTTCCTTGTTTATCTTGATCGTCTTTACCACCTTATGATCTTGTGTCTTGACCAACATGCTCATACTTTGCATCATATTAAAAGCTTGCTAACAATCTCCTTTGATAGACTTGATATCAAAAGAAAGATCTTGTATATCAGAGTTTGTGGAAGTCTTTGTCTTAGTATGAACTTGAGTTTCTTGATTCTTGATGCCAATAGTATCTCTTTGTAGTTTGAGCATGAGCATGTGGTAATGAATCCGATTCAGTTAGAATGAGGCTGCAACACCTTCGTTTGTACCTGCATTTTAAAGTTAGTGATAAACAGCAGATATAGACGAATATGGCTTTGTTATTCGTCGAGATTCAGTTGCATTAACCTTCGATTCTATATGACCGTTTATAGTATAAATACTGTACCTGTGATCAGGTAGATTCAAAGAATCTCCTTGACAGGGTTTCCAGATCAAAGCATATGATCTTTTAATACATATGTATTAGATTCACCATTCTTGCTTGTTCTCAATACTGAAACGTCTCAAAGCAGACAACACGATATGAGTAAATCAGATAGTTACTATCTTTCTGATTGAGTTGTCAATTCATTTACAGGACCAAATCAATATCCAATTGACACAAGCTTGGTCCATATAGAATCTCACAAGCTACCTATCACAGAGCTGTTTGAGGTTGACTCTGGAAGGATTTCTATTCGTCATTGTGAATACTAAAGAGCATCACTCTAAATGTTCTAGAAAAATCATAAGGATAATGCGTAGGACTCTTGTTAACAGCTTGTGAACTTAATGGTGTTCAATAAGTGTTTGTCTTGTAATGTGTCCTAATAAGATTTACTTATTGATCTGTTGGCTCTAGACTCGATTAGTGCATTTTGGTTTTACTACTCGGAGGCTAGAGCAGACTGCCACCTATTCAATATCAACTAAATCGGAGTGACAAAGTCAATAGAACTCGTGTGTATCTCCTTGACAAATAAGACAAGTATCTTTTGAGAGAAACTTGAAGGACTGGGAAGGGTTGTGCAGTGTATCACTGGGTCCATGATGTCTAGTCTTTAATACCAGAATTCATCTTTATGAATCTGATAGATTATGTATTGACCCGGTTTCTTCCAAAAGTGTATGGAGGGCTGCTTTCTTTAGACCCTTTATCCATACATTTCTTTTTAATTCTTTAACCCATTCAATGCTTACCAAGACGTCATTACTAACACCTTATTGTGATTGTTCCAGTGTTAGCTCAATCTTTGTCGGCATTATTCTCGTTCTCATTCATCTACAATCATACCTAAGGACTATTATTTCTAACTATGGATTGTCCTTGGGTAGATCTATCCGGTTTTAGTTGGATCATTGGACTAGTATCTAACCTAACCACCTTATGACTTCAGAATGATTGTGTATTAAGATGTTGTTGGGTATAACGTTACGAAAACATAAAAACTTTTTTTTCGCAAGAGCACATTTTTGAGTCGTTTAGATTCACTTATTATTGTTCAGTTCTTGTCTCTTTTTAATTACATTTCTCCCCTTATTTTAAATACTAATTCACTTAGTTTTTGAAATACCAGGTGATTAAAATTTGTCCTGAAAATGTAGGAAAAAATATTATCAGCATGAATTATATGAAACTTTTTCTTCTTGCCCTCCCTCAATTTTACATATGTTTGACACCAAAAAAATAATACCAAGTTGTAAAATAAATATAAAATTGAGGGTTAGCACTGTTGAGCACATAATTTTAAAAGATTATGAATTGTCATTGAAGAATTCTTGAAAAATTATGCTTAGACACGGGAACATCTTATAACATACAATCTATTGAGTAGTCATTACTAGTACTGATTTGTTATTAAGACTTTTTATAATGTTTTGAATACATAAGAATTGTTGTGAGATGATGTATCCAAAATCATTAAAATATTTGTTTTTCAAAAAACCCCCCTCAAACATTGACTCATTTTGAAAATGACACAAAATGTAGAAGAATTATCTTGTAAAACATTATGAGGGATGGAGTGTTGAACAAATAATTTTGAAAGATTTTGAATTGTCATTGATAAATTCTTGAAAAATTATGTTTAACAATTTTAAAAACATCATGTTAGAAGACTTCTCTTCTAATGCTAAGGGTAAGCGCACTGAAGCGTACACCCTCCTTTGTCGTTCGGGTCTGAGTTGCAATTTGAGACTGATTACAAGTCATAAAGGAAAATAGAAATGAAATGTTTGAATAAGCATTTTAAAACTATTGCTTCGAACGTATTATACACCCGTGTAAACTATTAATCAAACATTTCTTGGTAGAAATGTTATCGATTACAGAAAGATAACATGTCATAAGTACTTTTTGGAAATTTTTGTTTTTCTGATTTCGTATTTTCTTTTTGAAGTTTTATATTTTTGTATTTGTTTTTCTGAAAAATATTTACAAGTCGATGTTTGAAGAATATATCAAGCAGATTCATTTGCCAGAACCTCCAATTCTGTTGAGTCAAACATCTCCTACCAATTCGTCTGACAAGATACTTTGAAACATATCGTCTGGTAAAGGCTTAGTAAAAAATATCAGCTTTATTGGTATTCTGTTATGACAAAATACAAATTCAATTTTATTCCAGTTCTGTAATACATTGTTCCTTGATGAAATGATATCGAGTATGGATGTGCTTGGTACGGGAGTGCTGCACAGGGTTGCATGAGATTGCTATGGCTGATTGAGAGTCGTAATACAATGGTATTGTAGTTGATTTCATAATCATTAAGTTGTGTCCTCATCCACATTACTTGAGCACAACTTGCAGGTACCGCCACGTACTCAGCCTCTGCTGATGACATTACAGTGCAATCCTGCTTCTTTAACATCCAGTTGACTAACTTATCACCTAGGAATTGTATTCCTCCAGAAGTGCTTTTGCGAGTATCAAAACATCCGGCATGGTCGACATCTGAAAAAGCTATTAGTTCAAAGCCAGAATCCTTCGAATACTAGAGTCCCATGTTAATGGTACCCCTTAAGTATCGAAAGATCCTTTTAACCTCTTTGAGGTGTTTTTCAGTCGGTCATGCTTGATAACGTGCACAATAACATACTGCTTGCACTATGTCTGGTCTACTAGATGTCAGATACATGAGTGACCCAATTTTACTATGATAGTCTGTTTGGTCTACAAGTTTCCCACTCTAGTCTGCATCCAGTTTAGGTTTCATAGCAATTGGTGTACCAATGCTTTTACCTTTTTCCATACCATGTTTTTTAAGTATTTCTAAAGCGTACTTAGCCTGATGGATAAAGATACCTCCTGGGGATTGATGGATTTGAAGTCCTAAAAAGAATTTCATTCCCCCCATTAAGGACATCTCAAATCTATTATGCATTAAGTTTTCAAATATTTTAGAAATTTAGGGTTTGTTGACCCGAAAATAATGTCATCAATGTAAATTTGCACATGTAGAATATCCTCCCCGTATCTTATCGTAAATAGAGTAGGGTCAATGGTACTTTTAGTAAAACCTTTTGACATCAATAAATTTGAGAGTTCATCATACTAGGCTCTCAGAGCTTGCTTCAATCCATATAGAGCTTTCCTTAGACGGTAAACTTTTTCTGGATGATCAGGATCAATGAACCCATCTGGTTGTGCAACATAAACCTCCTCTTTCAGTGGACCATTAAGAAGTGCTGTTTTCACGTCCATCTGATTGATTGGAAAAGATTTGTGTGCAGCATATGTGATGTAAATCCGAACAGCTTCCAAGCGAGCAACTGGAGCAAATGATTCCTTGAAATCAATACCTTCTTCCTGAGCATATCATTTTGATACAAGTCATGCCTTATTTCGAATTATAGTTTAATCTTCATCCTTTTTGTTCTTCCATACCCACTTTATCTTGATTACGGTCTTGCCAAAGGGTTTGTAAACGAGTTCCTAGACTTGTAGTCTGTCAAACTGATAAAGTCTTCCTGCATTGCCTCTATTCATGTAGAATCAGCCATTGCCTGCTTAATGTTTTTCGGTTCAGCAATACTCATGGTGAGTGAGAACTTACACATTTCAGGATATGTTGCAAGTTATCGTCTTGTTTGCACTAGCTTGGATAGATTTCCATAAACTTGAGATAATGGGTGATCTTTTATCCATTGGTATTCAGAATCGTGTAGTTGATAAAAGGTATGCATATTTAAATTATCAATATTGCGTGAGGAAGACTCGGCAACTTCTCGTATCGGTGTACAGAAAGGATTGATAAATTCATCTTGTTGAACCTGTGTATCTTCTTCTTGATTATCGTTGTTTTCATCAGCATGAACATTTATAGTTGGAGTTATTGAAACTATTGAAGATTGATTATTTGTTGTAGGTGGCGTGTCTTGTTGTTTAGAACTATCGATGGGAGAAGAAGACGACACTTGGAGTACCTGCATTGAAAAATTCATCATACAAAGGACCAAAAAGTAGATCCAACTCTTGCTGTGACAGAGTTGTTGTGTCTGCTGAAGGAGAAACATTTTGTAGTTGAGTTGCGGGGTCAGAGTTGTCATAATCTGACGCCTTTTATCGTTGGGGAACGAGGCCTGAAATGTCATTATCAACAGACGTCTCAGACATCTCTTTGATCTCATCAAATCTAAGATGTATGGATTCAACTATCAGTTGGGTTCTCATGTTGTAAATACGATATCCCTTAGACTGAGTGGAGTATCCCACCAGAATGCATGGATCCCCTTTTTCTTTTATCTTGTCAAGATTTTCACCATCTTTAGTTCGGTAACAAGTGTAACTAAATATATAAAGGTGTTTAATTTAAGGTTTCCTATCATTGATGGTGTGATATGCCATTTTCTCATGTGTCGAGATAATGATAGATCTATTTTAAGAATAGCATGCGGTTGCAATTGCTTTAGCCCAAAAGAACAAGGATGTTTAGAAGCTGAAAGCATCTTTCGAGCAACCTCAACCAGAGTACGCTTTCGTCTTTCGACAACGCTGTTCTATTCAGGTGTTCTAGGAGTAGAAGTTTGATGCTCAATTCCTTCTTCTTTGAAGCACGCATTGAGTGTCTTGTTTAAGAACTCGGTGCCCCTGTTAGTTCAAACAGAAATTACTGAGGCTTGAAGATTTCGTTGAATCATTGTGAGGAAATCTTTTAAAACTTCTAGTGTTTCATCCTTGGATCTTAGAAATAGAGTCTAAGTATATTTGGAGTAGTCGTCTACAATTACCAGAATGTATTTCTTCCTATTTATGCTAGCAACCCACATTAGACCACATAAGTCCGTATAAAGTAAATTTAGCCTTGCTTTTGAACTTGGAATAGCCTTTATCTTGAATGAACTTCTTTTTACTTTACTCACTTCACAAGAGGAAGATAGTTAATCCTTGACATATTTCAGTTTTGATAAACCAATCACGACATCCTTCTTTGAAAGCAGGTTGCTGTAGTCATAGTTAAGATGAGAGAGTATGCGATGCCATAATCATGCTTGAGTTGGTGAGGCTTTAGCCATGAAATAGATTGGAGTTAATGAAGTCGTTTCTTGAAGAGAAATTGTATAGAGATCAGATCCATGATTATCGGTGAGTAAATCATTTCCATGAAGATCTCTAACGAAACAAGTAGATTTTTGGAAATCAACCTCCAAATCTGCATCACAAAATTGACCAACAAAGAAGATATTGTGATTGAGGCCTTCGACGTAAAAAAACCTGTTGATCGTGATATTTCCTTGACCCAAATATCCATAACCAAGAATTGGAGTAAATTAATCATTACCAAAACGAATGGTACCCATATATTTTTCAACAAATTTGCACAACAGCTTTAGATTGCATGTCATGTGCTTTGTGCAGCCAGAGTCAACAATGAATAGGATGAGTTGAACAATCTGAAAGAGAATTAGAGGACGTAGTTGACAAATTGGATCCTAAAGTATTTGTGAGTTTCAAGACATTAGTTATCCTAGATGCATTATCTATAGCAAAAATAACTCTCCTTTTCACATTCTCATTCCTAGCTTTAGGCACCCACTTCATTTTTGTCTTAGGAACCCATTTATATCCTGATGGGCATTGTTGTTCTATCCATCATTTCCATGCCTTACTAGTTTTCTCATACAGCATCCTATAGTAACTCGTGAATTTCTGGATAGTGGATTTTGATGCAATTGTTTTCTTATAAGGTGTTGCAACAGATTTGTTTGCTTGACTTTTGAGTTTTCTAGTACTAATAGGCACTACTTTGGGCTTCTTAGTTCTAGCATTCACATCATTTAAAAATTTAGAAACACAAGCATCGTGATTCGAATTAAACACACATTTTCCACAAGTAGCACAAACAGCATTATCATTCAAAGTTTTGTATTTTAAACTGTCATTACACGTAGTTAGACTTTGTTTTATTAGAAATACTAGAAATCCTATGGTGGTCTTCTACTTTAGTCTTCTTAAACTTCACTTGATTAGTGTTTGGCATGAACTTATCTTTCATTTGAGTGCTCCTAAGCTGTGTTCTGCTAACATTAGTTTTATGAATTACTCCTTAGTTCTAGCATTCACATCATTCAGAAATTTAGAAACACAAGCATCATGATTTGAATTAAACACACATTTTCCACAAGTAGCACAAATAACATTAGCATTCAAAGTTTTGGATTTTAAACTGTCGTTACACGTAGTTAAACTTTGTTTTATTAGAAATACTAGAAATCCTATGGTGTTTTTCTACTTTAGTCTTCTTAAACTTTAGTGTTTGGCATGACTTTATCTTTCATTTGAGTGCTCCTAAGCTGTGTTCTGCTAACATTAGTTTTGTGAATTACTCCTGTAGAGGTAGACACGTGAGGGTTAGTATTCCTATAAGTCTGAGGCAACTGTGGTGCTCTAGTTTATGTTGTCCTAGTGTTAATTTGATACATGTTTGGTTTCTTACAGCTTGCCTTGCTGTTTTAGGAAAAATTTGTGTAGTGACTAGTTTTGATAAACCATTTGACACATTAGTTTTAGGAACCGACTTTGTATTTGAAAATTTTTTCCTCTCAAGAGAGTCTGAAAAAGGATTCGGTTTTCCTAAAACTGATGATTTTGGAATCCTTTGAGCATTTGGTTGTCGAACAACATAAGGTTTATCAAACTTAGTTTCCATAGATTTTCCTCTTCCTTTTTTCAATGAGTTTCTTTAACTCACTTATGGCGATGTTTTTCTCTTGCAATTGAGCTTTCAAATCTTTTATTTCGAAATATTGTTCACGTTCTTTTACAAATACATTTGACGCTTTTTCTTTGCAAACTGTTTCATTTTTCATTTGTTCTTGACATTGTTATAAAGCAAGTTCAAGAGAAATCGAGTGTTTTTCTAATTTAGCAAAAATTCGTAAATGCTTAGTATAAACTTCTTTACTAACAGTTTTAGTTTGTTTCGAAATCTTTTGTGCAAGACATTCACACTCTTTCACTTTATGAAGTTATAGGCATTGCAATTCAGTGTGAGCATCTAAATCAGATAAC
Source organism: Tanacetum coccineum (assembly GCA_026074375.1). Taxonomy (NCBI): domain Eukaryota; kingdom Viridiplantae; phylum Streptophyta; class Magnoliopsida; order Asterales; family Asteraceae; genus Tanacetum; species Tanacetum coccineum. The sequence continues at coordinate 5,130 of BQNB010128078.1, read as the reverse complement.
AAATGCAAATAAGAACATATAACATCATTAGACACACACTCTTGCAGAAGTATATCATACACGTTTAAAAATTCTGCTTTATCAGATTCAAGTTCGTCAATTTCTTTTTCAAATTCAATATACTTTAAATCAGCATGCATTTCTTGCTTAAATTCATGAACAAATTTGAAAGTATCATTTTTTGTCTTTATGACAAGAGGCATCAAACAGGTCTTAATTAGGATTTCCATATCATGAGCAGTTGGTGCACGAAATTGATCATGAGAATGCTTTTTCCAAGCTTGATTAATAAGTTTTCTAAAATGATTTATGTTATTCGTCATTACATTATATGCTTGTCTACTTTTACTTAGGGTGTGTTTGGTATGGGTATATGGGAATGAGGTTATGGGTTTTATAGTGATTAAAGATGTTTGTTTAGTGGGTCCAGGAATGAAATGGGTATATCATAGCCATAGACTCATTACCCACCAATTTGATGTCTATGAAATCTATTTTGTGGGCCAATCTTTTTTCCACTACAAAATTCAAATATCTATACACTTTTTTCATATCATATTTTGTCATCCAAACATAAACAATCGTAATCATACATTTTTCATATCCATTGTCATTCTACCCCATATCAAATCCGATACCCATTGTGATTCCTAACAACAAACCAAACGACCCCTTATTGATTTTGAAGTAGGTAAGAAACCGATGTTTTTGAAATATTTTGGTTTAGATTCACAAAAGATTTTCTCCAAATTTTCTTTCTTACTTCATTTACATGGGCCAACTGTTCATGATATTCCTGTGTCGCGGGTTTGAAAATTTTATAAAGACTATTTAGCTTTGTGTAATCATAAGGTCTCACTAAGTATTTATTCAATTTTGATTGACTCTCTTTTTGAAGAGTCAAGGTCTCTTCCCTATCGGGGACGAGTCTGTTTGTAGGATCAGATTTGTCATATGGGATCTCATACAAGCATGGTTTTCAGATTAAGCCTTTTTGAGATACATTGGATTTTCAAAGGTTGGTCTACCATTGAATATTGGGCCTTTGGAATCTAACATATGAATGGTTAGAATTGATTGATTCCTTTAATAAACAATTTCATTCAAAAACTTTAATTGCTTTTCTATTGAAATCATTTTGTCAATGTCTTTTTCTTCCTTAAGTTTCAAATATGTTATTAATTTTGTTTTGTCTTTGACAAGACCTTCGTAATGTGACTTTGTTAAAAGACTCTGTTTGACTAACTCATCGTGTTTCTCTTTGACAACTGAAATTTCATAGGCTTTAAATTTTAAACCTTCTTTTATGTCAATTTCTTTTTGAGCTAATAGTCCTAGAGTTTCATTTAACTTATGTTCAAGTTTGTCATAGTCAACTGTATGGCCATTTAAGGTCTTGTACGTCTCAAGCTCAGTCTGATTATTTTGAAGTGCAATTAGACAACTATCCTGAATACTATTAGACTCCCCCTAGAGTTCTACTAGTCTCTGCAAGAATAGACTTGCACTCTTTCAATTCATAAGCAAGTGATGCGTTTGCTTTCCATAATTGCTTTTGAATCTTTTTATTTTCATCAACATCAAGTTTTAAATTTATAATTAAATTAGCAAGCGCAACACGCTCATCATCACATTCTACAACATTTTGGTCAGTCTGAATATCATTATCACACATATCCGGTGAATCAGGAATGACATTACTATCAACCTTTTCTACTACACATGTGTTACTAATGGATCTAGGTTGCTCAGAATGCTGTCTCTCATTGACAAACACATTATATTTAGCATTCTATTGTACCTGTTCCAATGGCTCAGTATCAGTTCCTGAGTCTGTAGTAGGAACCTACTAGATCTTTGCCATAAAAATGTAATGTGCTTCCAATTCTTGTTCATCAATCTCTTCATCCTTGTCTACTAGCCAATCAGATTACTCTGCTTATAATGGAACACCTTTCTCAGCTTGTTTGCATAGTAACATCTTTTCCTTGTGATACGTGGAGTCTTTCACCCTTTTTGGTTTCCTGCATTCCTTAGCGAAATGACCAAATTCCATGAAATTAAAACACTGTATCCTAGTCTGCTGCACTACCTGACTGCCTACAGTCTCTCTAGCCCTAGCAACAATCAATGTCCTCTGATTCCCAAACTGCCTAGTCTGATTGTCATTCTTGTACATTGGAGAAATATCCACATTCTTGTTTCTAGAGTTTGAAGAAGTTATGAGGTTGTTGTTGGTAGGTTTGTAGATCTTTTTGAAGTACTTTGCAATGACTGCCAAGTTTTTCTGCATATCCTTATCTCTCTGAGCTTGTTCTGGATCACTATCTTCTTCAGAAGTTGACTCAGATAGAGGTGTGATTGGTTTGGCTATCTCTTTGCCTTTGAATTTGGTAGATGCATTAGACCTTGTAGAAGATGATTGTTTTGATGTTGGTGCATATGGTTTGTAAGATTTTGGTGCTTGATAATAAGGATCTGGATATGGTAAAGCAGCAGCAACAAGTGCTAATGGGTTAGCATTCTTGGCTATTCTCTCAGCACGGATTTCATTAACTTCCTTTTGATACTGTTTCAAAACGTCAAAGAGCTTGTGATATGAGACTGTATCCAAGTCATGTTGTTTCTTGACAATTGTTACAAACCTTGACCATTCTGGTTGAAGTTTTTGAAGAAACTGAACATTAACTTGCATCGTAGCAACTGTCAAGTTGTTTCTTATCATTTCAATCATCGTCATGTAAAATCTAGAGCAGTATGACTCCATGGAGTCTCCATCATGAGAAGTGAATTTGCCAAACTCCTAAAACAAGTTAGTCTTGACATCTTGAATGTTAAGAGATTCACCTTATTGTAGCCTTTTAATAGCTATCTACATTTCATGAGCTGTCTTGCAAGCATCAACAGTTGAGTATATTTCATCTCCAATTCCAGTCAATAGCAAATGGATTACTTCCTTTTTTTATTTATAATGAGCTTTGTTTTTAGGAGACATATTCAAGATTGTCACAACTGCTGTTCGTTCAAGAACTGCTGGAGTATCATCTATTGCAGGTACAGCTGGAATTGTTACTACAAAAGGAGTGTAAGGACCTTGAATAATGCATTTCCTTAAGGCATCACCATTTGGTCTTGTATCGATATATCTTAAGAAACGTGATTGCCATTAAGCATATCTTCCCGTTGCAAGCATTGGTGGATGATCCCTTGAACCAGCTGCCATGATGTTGTTATGCATTTGGCTGTCGGTTGTGGAAGTTGTAATCGGAGTAGTCATGATGAATGATTGTTGAATTATGAAGTGAAAATGAATGTAGGATCTTAAGTAGATGTGTTATGATTGAAGTTGTTGTTAAATGAATGCAATTAACGTCCACAGGATTTTACAAATTTGTGATTTAAACCGATAAATTAAGTAACTTTAACAGGATTTTACAAAATTAATAAAAAACCGTGAATGTATAATTGTTTGTGATTAAGGTTTGTTTGAGTATAAGTAATGGTTTTTAAGTCATTGTCCTTGATTTAGGTTGTTGGTTTGATATGTTAAAATTAGTTGTTTTTAATGTCCTTGTCCAAAATTGTCCAAATCTTGTTCATCGAAAATGGTTATGTACCGAGAATGAGATCACCGAAATTGGTATCGCAAATGATTTTTGGTACTAGCCAAAAATAAGCAAACCGCTGCCAATGTTTCTCACCAAACCGCTGTCCAAATACGAACAAACCGCTGGCCAAGAATGAACAAACCGCTGGCCAAAATTTCTAGCAAACCACTGCCAATATTTCTTAGTTAAACCGCTACCAGAAAATATCAAACCAAACCGCTAGCAATATTTGAGAAACCGCTGGCCCTTTGGAATTGACAAACGACTGGCATAAATCACTTAGCAAACCGCTGCCAAAGATGACCCGATAAACCAATGTGTACTAGCAAACACTAAACCGCTGCCAAGAATGTTGTCAAACCACCGTGGACTTATAAATTGGGCAGAGTAACGTTTAGTTTAAGCCAAGATAAATGTCAAACCGCTAGACCTGTACTCAAACCACTATGTAAGTCTGACAACCCACCACTTAAGGTTTAAAAAACGCTTCACTAACAAACAAATCGCTGCTTGTACTACACTTTTATTTTCTTACTAACCTTTGACTAGCAAACAAAATTGAGTACTTACCTTGGATTTTTGCTAATATTCGGCTAACAAACAACACTAATAGGACTATCTAACATCAAGCTGCCACTTAGAGTTGTAAAGCATGCAATAAGCTACAAACCTTCGAAATAAGCAAAAAAAATATGCAATAACTAAACTGAATAAGCTATGACTCTAAAGAGAAGAAGCTACAGCACGTTTGTACCGAGAAAGGACAAAGCTTTTTCGACTTAAACAACAAAAAATATTCTAAATAAGAGCAAAGAAGCCGTGACCTAGTAGGCTACCAATAAGCACTTTTTCAAGGTGAAATAAGCATGAATTCTTAACCTAATAAGCTATAAGAAGATAGAAATAAGAAACTACAAGCACATCAATCTTTGAACCATAAACCACAATAAGCCGTGGGCTTATAGCTTGAAGAATAAGCTCGAAATAAGCTAGAAAACCACAAAACTCATCACCTATCTACTCGAGGCTCATGATACCTGATATCATCAAATAACGTCACATTTTACCATCATTTATCCCATACATTTTACCCACTTTTATATAATTATTGCAAGATATTGGTACTTAATTGTTTAAAGCTTATTATTAAATTCATTATGGAGTAACTTGTGAAGACAAAGCTAAAAGGCGCAATTCTGGAACTAAAATGAAGACATTTCAAGAAAACTGTTATCTACTACTATACGGTGTATCCAGCAAAGAAGATACGGCGTATCCGCGCCCACACAGGTAATGATCAATTCCCGATCCTGCGTATCACTACTCACCTATACACCGTATGCCCAGTTGGTCATCAGTTAAAGATACGAAGTTAATGGGATTGATGGCAATTAATCTTGATTGATTTGATCTTATCGCAAAATCCAAGGAAATTAACCCCATACGCCGTATGCACCTTATTACATACGGCGTATCCAGGCTATTTTCAGACACTATAAATACAAGACTCAAAAACAAGTTT
>BQNB010128077.1:0-18278 GCA_026074375.1 Tanacetum coccineum | reverse complement strand
TGTTGTGCCATGCTTATCTTTCTTGTTCATGAATACCCATTTGGAACCTATGGCTATTTCTCTATAAGGGAGAGGAACAAGAGTCCATACTTTGTTTCTATAGAACTGGTTCAGTTCTTCCTACATGGCATCAATCCATCCTGGGTGCTTCAGTGCCTCATATACCTTTTTAGGCTCTATCTCAGAGAGAAAATCAATAAATAGACATTCACTTACTGAGGCAGCTATAAGCTTGGCAACCGTGCTTCTTGTAAGCATGCCTTCACCAGGATCGCCAATGATATTTACAATGTGTTGATCTCTTGACCATCTATCCTGAGGAACATGATGAGAACTTGTAGAGGCTTGATTTGTGATGTGAGACTAAGTGACATTAGGGACTAAAGGTTCAATAGTGGATCCTGAAACTTCAATGTTGCTCCCTGATGGTACATCAGTGGGTTAAGTGATTATTTGATCATTCTGAATGTTTTGTTCATGTGTCCCTTCAGTGTTGATTGGATTAAAAGGACCTTCGGTATCCTCAGTGTGAAGTATTTCAAGCTAATTCGGAGCAACTACTTCAGGGACATGATCTTCTTGGGTAATTTCAGTGAGTGAATGTTCGTGAGGAATGATGTAGTATGAGACATAAGAATCTACTTAATATTGTCTAGATGGGTCATCCTCTTGAAGTTCATCAGGAGGATATCTAGAGGAATCATCAATTCCTATCTCATCTACTGAGGTATTAGTAAACCTGATAGCTTCTATACTTTTATCAAATGTTACATGATAAGTCTCCTCTATTTGTTGTCTTCTTGTGTTATAGATTCTAAAAGCCTTTAAGACAGAAGAATATCCTAAGAAATATCTATCATCAGCTTTAGCATTAAATTTGCCTAGATGATCCTTGTGATTATGAATAAACATAGGACATCCAAACATATGAAAGTAAGTGATATTAGGAATTCTTTCCCTGAATATTTCATAGGAAGTTTTATCATGTCTTTTGACAATGATTGATCCATTTTGAGTATAGCAGGCTATTTTGACTGCATCTGTTTAAGAGTGCTTAGAAAGTACTGATCCATTCAGCATAGTTCTAGCAGCCTCTATGAGAGTTCTTTTCTCCTTTTAGCTACACCATTTTGTTCAGGTGTATAGGGAGAAGAGAAATTTTGAGAGATTCATTTGTCATCATAGAAACTCTCAAGCTCATGATTTTTAAACTCAGTCCTATTATCAGTTCTGATTTGTTTGACATTTACATCATTTTTATTTTCTATCATCCTGATAAAAGACATAATCATTTCAGGTGCTTGACTCTTCTTCTTAAGAAAGTATACCCATGTGTACCTTGAGTACTCATCAACAATGACTAGGGTATATTTCTCAGGATTTATGGACATTGGACTTACTGGTCTAAACAAGTCCATATAAAGAAGATGCAAACACTTCCTGATGGAGAAGTTTTGCTTAGTTTTGAATGAAGCTTTATGGTGCTTCCCTTTTTTACATGCTGTACAAGGTTTATCCTTTAAATAAACTAGTGAAGGAAGACCAAGAACTTTGTTTTGTTTGGCAAGTTTATTAATGTTCTTGGAATTGAGATGTAATAGCCTTTTATGCCATAACTAGTTTATACTTTCTGAGGCTTTGGCAAAGAATCAGGCTCCATTTTGAGTCAATAATGACATGTCAAGGACATATACATCATTTCTTCTAGGGGCTATCAGGACAATTTCTTTGTTAGCATTAAATATTGTTCCTTGCTTATCATTAAACTGTACAATATACTTAGCATCACAGAGTTGACTAATGTTAATTAGATTGTACTTAAGACCGTTTAAAAAGGCTACTTTTGTGAAAACTATACCCCCATAGTTTATTGAACCATATCCATCAGTAATACAAGATGAGTTATCACCAAATACTACCTTAGGACCTAGCTGCTCTACATATTTATGTAGATAACTCTTGACACCAGTCATACTCCTTGAGCATCCACTGTCTAGGTACCAGATGGGCTCCTTGATGTGTCTCTATACAAATAATAAACTTGGGTTAGTTTCTTTTGTGAACCTACTTTTTGGTGGGCTCCCTAGCATTTGCAGCCTGAATTTTCTCACCTCTTTTGAAGTAATCAAATTCATTATGGTCAGAGGTGGAGGGTACAGTGCTTCTACATGTATTACACTTTACCCCAATTGATGACTTATTAGATTGAGAGGATTCAGCTAGTACTCCTCCTCTAATTTGAATAACACAATTGTGTCCTGAGGTAGAGTGATCATAGCTTCCACAGATTCCACACTCAGGGTAGTTTCTACAATCATCAGGTATATGATCATTAAAACCATAGTGTGTGCATGGTGGGAAAGGCTTTGCCTTTGCTCTCAGGATCTGCTTGGAAGAAGATGCATATTGATAAGACTGGGCCTTGTAGTTCTCACTTCTTTTTAGTGAGGCAATATACATCTCATGATCCGAGGTCCTATGATCCTCCCTTTTACATATCATGCAATAGAGAATCCTATAGCAATCATCAGTTGAATGATTGGTATAGTGACAGAGTTCATACTTAAGTTGTGCCTTTTAAATAGTCTTAGGCCTGAGTGATTTTGATGAGCCAGTACTCTGAATTTGGGTTTAGAGTCTTGACTTATTTTAGATGAATCAACTGATTTGGATGACTCAGCCTTTTGAATCTTTGAATTTGATTCTTGAGTCTTTTGGTCAGAGTTAACCTTTTCATCAATTAACATCTAAACATGTTTTGTTAATTCATTTAATTTTGACTCTTGTTCAGTGTCTTTGACTTCAGTAGGAACTGAAGGTGTGGTTTGCTTAGATTCATTAACAGTGATAGTTCCTGAAACACTTTCATTAGATGAATCATGTATTTCAGGCATTGTGTGTTTCATGATACCTAAGCCTGGTCTCTCTTTTGGAGAGTGGGGTTGAAAGGTCAATGACAGTACCTCTGAGCTTGGTAAAGCTCCTTGAAGAATTTTCAGGGGAGGTAGTGAAGTAAGGAATTCAGCTTGAGAATCTTTGGATGATTCATGGGTATTTGAAGTTTCAAGAGACTCATTGACAGCTTGACTTTTAGGGACTAGAATTCTTCCAATATTAAAGTATGGAAGTTTACTGTTAGGAATGAGTCTCTTAACAAAATCTTTGGTTTTTGGAACCATTTCTTGGTCATACCCCATGGAAGCGACAACAAAAAGATTTTCATTTTCATTCCTTATAGATGATGAATCAGTGAGTAATTCACCACAAAGAACTTTCTTCTTTTGGTGAGGAATTTGCTCACTGATGCATTGGCTAACCTTTTTTGAGCTGGTTAGCCATTTTTATTAATCTTTTTCTCCTCTTTGAGTTGTTCTTGAAGAGCATGATTTAACTTTATAAGTTTAGTATTTTGAATTTGAAAAGTAACAGCATCAAGCTTAGCTTGTTTTAAGATTAGCAATTCATCTCTACACTTATTTAATTCAAAAACCATTTTGTTATACTTAGAGAGTAAGTTTAATCATTGCTCTTCAACAAACTTAAGATCAATGTTGATTTACTTCATGTAATTTTTCCAATTGGCATCTTCATCCATAGAGAGAAGAGTGTTTACCTTTCTCATGGTGATGTCGACCCATTCATCATTACGAGCATGACTCTTTCCAACAGTGAGCTCATCATCAGCTAGAGCCATTAGTACCTTGACTTGAGTGACTTCTTCCTCATCAGAAACTTCTTCCTCATCCCAATTAAAGGTTTCAGTGACTAAACCTTTGTTCTTTGGTTGGAAGGTATTTGGGTTCTGAGTGCTTGAGGGACTTGCCTCAAGGAGTGCAAGCTTAGCTTTCATCTTCTTGTACTCAGCCTTGTAATCTTTCTGAAACTTAGTGAGTTAGAAGAAGACTGAATAAGTTTTGGAGTAAACTTTAGTTGAAAGCCTTTAGACACAGATGAGTAATTATTCACTAGTGATTTGTAAGAAGGTTTAGACGTTTTCAAAAAAACATTCTCTTGCAAAATGACCTTTGTTGCCACATTTGTAACATTCAATATTTTCATTTGTGTTTTGACCTGAGAAATTGTTTCTTCTTTTTATAAAACGTTTTGAATTTTCCAAAAGGGCTCTTTCATGATACTCAATATCTAAGTCTCTTAGATACTCCTCACTAGTCATTTCATCTACATCATCATCAGAATTTTCTTGGAAATCTTGAATGACATTGTTAGAGAAGAAGGTAGTAGAAATTTGAGTGCTTGAGGGAGTGGTAATGAGGGCCTTTTTGGTGTTAGAATACCTTCTTTGGATTAGGTTATCTTCATAGACAAACCTTTTATAGATATCTGCAAGGTCAAGAGTCTGAGTATGATTGGCATTCCTTAGTCCTTGAGAGAAAGTTAGCTATTTCTCACAGAGACTGTTCATGAAACCAACATTGATTTCATGTTTAGAGAGGTTAACGCCATCATTGGCAAGCTCATTGAGCATGGTCTTATAGCGGGTGTAGGTCTGTGAGAGACTTTCAGTGGACTTTGCCTTGAAAGTTTGATACTCAAGTTTTAGATCCATGATCCTATTTTCCTTGGTATCTAAGGGACCTTCAAAGCTGTGAACCAAGTCAGTCCATGTTTCTTTTACTGAAACACAGCTAATGACATATTCCATTTTGTCATATGGTAGACATGACATAATGATGCTTTTAAGGCGCTGGTCTTGAATGACCACCCTCCTCTCATCAGGAGTCCATTGGGACTCAGGCTTAACATCACCTTTAACTGTTTTTGGCTAAAATGGACCATCCTTAATACATTTTAAGTAGTAGGGTTCCATTCTTACTAAGTAGGAAAGCATTCGCTTTTTCCACTTATTAAATTTTCCCGGCTCTAGTTTAGGAGCAATAGCAGCGTAGCTACCTCCCTTTTGTCAACTAGCTGAGGTACATCATTTACTGCAGCCATTTAAGGATCTAGGTTTTAAATGCTTAAGTAAATTAGTGTTAAGTAAGCTTTACAAACCTAAGTCTCTGATACCACTTGTTGTTCCCACTTAGTTAGTGAACAATAACTACAAAGTTATTATTAACTAACTCATGGCATGCAAGTAAAGTAATCTAATTGTTGTTTTGAAAAGATTTGTGTTCGTAAATGGCAAGTAAAAGACACAAAATTAACCTTTCTATGTTTAACTCGTTTTATTAAGAATTATACCTCATTGTATGCGGAACTACAATGGAGATTGAATGACAATGTGTGTGTGTGATCTCCTCACTAATAACTTTGCATAAACCTAAAGTGTTATGCAAAGTTAACTACTATGCTAATCAACTAAGCTTGCTCAGGGACTTAGAAGATTTGGAGGAGTAGATATATGTTTGTGAAATATACGACTTTGAATGCACAAACTTAACATCTAATCCTTTACAAGAGTTCTATTTATACTACTTATGTAGGGTCACACCTCTTGGGTGTTGCACACTTATCTTAGATCTAATAGGTTAGTACATGTGTATTGATTTGTCCCTATTACAATATCTATTCTAAGTATGGGACAAATGCTCTTTCCAAGTTTAGTTCCTGACACTGAACTTGTCTTATACCCTCTTTAGGATATGTTGACTTCTAGAGATAAGAGCTTGGACTTATCTGCTTTCAAACTGTCTTGCCTATTCTTTAGTCTCTTGTCTTCAGGGTCTTCTAGTTGTTGGAGATCGTATGGGGCTCAGTGAGTCTATTTCCAAGACTCACTAAACCCATCACCTTCTTCTTTGGCTCAGGCATCATTCATTGAGTACCACCTTACTAAATGCTAGAGTCTTTCTTGTAAACTCAGGCTGCGCATCTTGAAGGTAACTCACCGAGCGACTATTCACTGTTGGGATTAAAAGCTTCTTGATGCTGTTTGGAAGTAACTGCTGCTAAGTTAGTGCTGCTAGAATAAAAGTTAATGCTACTGCTAACAACTGCTGAAAGATTACAACTGCTAGAAGAGTTTCAACTGTCAGAAGGACAAAGATGAAGATTTTTTATCAAGATTACTTACATGATAAGTATAAGATATTTTTGTAAAAGATATGTATATCTTATTAAGTTAGAAGATTTGCAGTTATCTTTAAGAATTATCTTTGGTGTATAAAAGGAGATCCTAGGTTATGGTTATTGACACACACAGACACACATTCATACGTTTTGATATATAGCTTCAAGGTTGTAAACCCTAGTACTACACAAAGTACTCGTATTATTGATAATAATAATATTGGAGCTTTTTAGTAATATACATTCATACATTGTTAATACAGTTTACGGTTTCATTAATAGTCTTCTAAGTATTAAAGAGTATATTCCGCATACTCTTTAGTATTTACAAAGTTTCTACCATAGTTGTTTTGGATTTATCCAAAGTAACTTAACCTTTACAAGCTAAGGAATCGATTTGAAGTTGGGATTAACAAGTGGTATCAGAGCTTGTGTTATGAAACTTTGATCTAGAAGAAACTAACAAGAAATCTCTTTACTCATAACTTTACTCACAAGGAAGAGATAGATCTAGAAACTGCTCAAACCACTACTACTGCAAAGTTGCCCATTCTCAAACAGGGTGAATATGATATGTGGAGGCTAAGGATTGAGCAATACTTTCAAGTACAAGACTATGCTCTATGGGATGTCATAGAGAATGGAAACTCATTCAAACCAGCAGCTCAAACAACAACAAATGCTGATGGTACCTCAACTTCACTAATACCAGGTCCTGTAACTACTGAAGAAAAGGTTCAAAAGAAGAATGATGTGAAGGCAAGAAGTATGTTACTGATGGCACTTCCTAATGAACATCTAATGACATTTAATCAGTACAAGGATGCTAAGACTTTGTTTGCTGCTATACAAACAAGATTTGGTGGTAATGAAGCCACAAAGAAGACTCAGAAGACTCTTCTGAAGCAAATGTATGAGAACTTTAGTGCTCCAAGCACAGAGTCTCTTGACTCTATTTTTAACAGGCTTCAGAAGATTGTAAGTCAGCTGGCTATCTTGGGTGAAAATATTTCACAAGAAGATCTCAATTTGAAATTTTTGAGAAGTCTGCCTTCTGAGTGGAATACTCATGTTGTGGTCTGGAGGAATAAACCTGATCTAGACACAATGAGCTTTGATGATCTCTACAACAATTTCAAGATTGTTGAACAAGAGGTTAAAGGAACTGCAAGCTCAAGCTCAAGCTCAAGTTCTCAGAATATGGCTTTTGTGTCATCCCCTAGCAGTACTAATGAAGTTAATACTGCTTATGGAGTTAGTACTGCTAACACTTAAGTTAGCCCTGCTAGCACTCAAGTTAGCACTGCTAGTACTCAAGTTAGTACTGCTAACTTAAGTGATGACACTATTTATGCATTTTTGGCCAGTCAACCAAACGGGTCTCAACTTGTATATGAGGACCTTGAACAAATCCATGAAGATGACATAGAAGAGATGGATTTAAAGTGGCAGTTAGCATTGCTGAGCATGAGGACAAGAAGGTTTTTCTAGAAAACTGGTAGAAAGATTACTATCAATGGAAGTGGCACAACTGGATATGACAAATCCAAGGTGGAGTGTTTCAACTGCCACAAGACGGGACACTTTGCAAGAGAATGCAGAGGACCTAGGAACCAAGATAACAGGAACAGGAATCAAGACATCTCTAGAAGGACTGCAAATATGGAAGAAACTTCTTCCAAAACCATGTGGTTATTGATGGAGCTGGTTTTGATTGGAGCTATATGGCAGATGATGAATCCTGTTGATCCCAGTCTAAATAGATCTTTTGAGCCTGTTAAGGGTGGTAGTCAATCTGGATAAATCCAAACTAACTATAAGAGAAACAATGACTATGAACAATATAAGTTATGCGGAAACTAACTTATACTGCTAAGAAGAACAATGAATAAAACAGAACTTTGATTACTATTAATCTGCTAGATTACATATTACTAACTATGAATATTTGTGAGAGAGTTGTATCTCTAACTAGTGCCGTAAGGTTACTTTTATACAGCAAGGAAAAACCCTAATGGGCTTACAAAATGTGTGAAGAGATAATGCATATCTATTCCTATTATAACTCATGCATATCTCCTAACAGTACTAACTATTATATGCTAGCAGTACTAACTTACTACTAACAACACTAACTATACTGGCAGTACTAACAATGTACTGGCAGTACTAACTATACTAACACTAACAGTACTAATGACTTAGTCTATTTTCTTCAATCTTTAGCAGTCTTCACCAGCAGCACTAAGTAGAACTAGCAGCAGTAACTTGTATAAGTAGCAGCACTAAGTTGTAGAAACTTCTGAAACCCAACAATCCTCCCCTAAACATGATGTTCACTTGTTAACCTTCATGTTTCTTCAGTTTGAGCTTCTTGAACACTAGGAGGATGTATCCAAACACACTGCTACTCTTTAATATTTTCTTTGATGAACTTGAGCTCTTTTGTTACTTTGTATTCTTGAAATTCTTTAGCTTCTAGTCTTTGTCATCATCACAGCGTCTTAGCAACTCAGCAACACCAACTAAGTTGGCCTTGTAGTTTTTGGCAAACTACCAGCCATAAACGGATTTAATGTTTCTTTACCAGTAGCCATTTACTCTGGAATAGCCAATGCTTCATTGCAATAACATGGTGCATTGATAACCATATAGTTTTGAGTAAACTATCAACTATCAACAGATTTGAGAAGTCTTTACAAAGAGTCGTTTACTTTGGACTAGCCAACTCTTTACTGTAAAACATGGTGAGTTAAGAACCATATAGTTTTTTGCAAACTATCAGCCATTAACGGATTTAAGAATTCTTTACCAGAAGCTGTTTGCTCTGGACTAGCCAGTTCACGTTCTTGATGTCTGTTAGACATGGTGAACTGATGACCATTTGTTGTGTGGTAATGAAACCAACACTTAAAGATTATTCTCACTTCTATTATAGCTTCCATATTCATCAATCTGCTTTTGAATGAACTTAAGCAAATTATAAGCACTTTTACTGGCAGACTCAGCAATCAACTTTAAAGACAACATCCTCTTAAGTGTTTCTTTTGTGAGTTGATATTTTCTTTCTGCAAGCATATGAATCTTAGTACCATCTTCTAGTATTAAAGTATGTACCCTACAATTCTCATAGAAATTCTAACTCCTAAGAATCCATTCCTCTTAATTCTTCCAAATATCATCTTCTGCATTTGCATCAAAAATTGTCCTTAAATCTCCCTAAAGAACTAGATCAACACCTTCTGGAGTAGTTTATTCAAACCTATGCATCACCACATTATATAACTCCTCAAGATCTAGCCTATCAAACATTGTCACCATCTCAGAAAAGGTTTTAATCCATCTAGAACTTCCATCAGATCTAAAGATCCTATAGTAGATGCACTCTACTCCATGTCTGTCAAGATGATAGAATTTTGATTCTCAGTTAATGATTGGAAATCTCTTCTCCAGGACTTCATAATCTATTATTCCTTCTTTATCTGGGACAAGCTTTAGAAAATTCTTTAGATGCTCTTCTTCTTCAAGATCAGAGTCTATCTTTTGCATTCTAGACTTCTTTGTTGCTTTTATCTTAAGTCTTCTACCTGGTCTTTTTCTGGTACTCTCTTTATTTCCTTCTTGCTTAACTTCAACTTTAGTACTGTCAGGTTCTTCAAGAACCTTTTCCTCATGTACACCAGTTGCTTTATTATTCATTTTCTCAATCATTCTTTCATCCCTCTCATACCTAATAGGAACAAAGTCTGCAATTCTTTCCTGTTCCTTGATGTATAAGACCTGAATCTCTCCAAGAGTCTTTTTGTTTAGCTGAGCATGTTTATATCTACTTGTATGCTTAAGGTAGGTCATCATTAGGCTTCTTAGTTGAGATCTTGTTGGAGGTTTATTCTTGATTGCAGCTGCTCTTTCTTCAGCCAACTGCTTCTTCCTATTTTCAAAATACTCTACAAGTAACTTAGCTCTTTCATCCACAATGTACTTTTCCTGATCTTCTTGAGTCCATCTGACAGCTAATTCATGATCAGCATCGATTCTTGCTTGAACTTCATCATACAAATTTGCAATGTAGTTCAAAGATGCTTGCTCTTGTCTCTGTCTCTCCAATCTAGCTTCTTTATCAAGTTCTGCTTGAACCTTTAATGCTATTTTAGCATCTCTCTCAATTTGTACTTCACCTTGATCCTTTGATTTTACTTTTACTGGTTCAGGTTCTTCCTCAAGAACTCCTTTGCCTTTGTCTTTAGGATTAATTTTTGGAAGTGGCTTCAAGGTCAAAACTGATCTTGCAGGTCTTTCAGCATCTTTCTTTTCTTTGATTTCAACTCCTTTAAGCTTTGCCTTATCACTTAACATTACCAGAGCATCAGAAAGAAAAATATCTTCATCTTCAAAGACACTTGTTGTAGTAGGAGGAGTCATTAGAGTAGCAGTACTAACTTCTGGTCTACTGGCAGTACTAATATTAACAGCAGTACTAACTCCTATATTACCAGCAGCATTAGCTGGTTCTTAATTTCTTCCTCCCTTTTCTAAAACCTCTGTAACATGTGTCACATTTAGCTCCCCAGTCTCTTTACTTTGCCTCCCCTTAGTCACAGCTTCCTCTGTGTCCATATAGTCCATACCATGGGCTAAATCAGCATCAAGATCATCAAAGGCATCTAAGGTAGGTCCTGTTTTGGCATTTTCCTCCCCTGTTTGGATACATGCTCCTTCTTTCCCAACCTTTTCTTCATAGATAACCTTTTCACACTCTTTAACCATGCTTTGTGGTGTGAGATACTAGGCTTTCACTTCTTTTTTGGCTTCTTGATTCTAGTTTTCAATTTAAGGATCTTTGCAGCCTGAGCATCCTTGGAAGTCTCCAAAGCAAGAACCCTGTTTGACAAGTTACTGCAAAGAGATAATAATTCCTCTAGATTCAAGCCACCCTCAGCTCTTTTAAATGTGTTACCACCTGAATGAGGACTATCATTGGATAACTGAACCTGATCCCTTTTATTTCCACCAGTGCCCTCTAAATTTATGCTAGGGCTATGGGTATTGGTAGGTCCAGATGATGATTCTATGACATGGGGTTGGTCTCCTACACTAGGTTGAGTAGGAGAAGGTATTGGTTGGGGTTCAGTGGGTTGTTCTGAACCTTCACCCTCTTCTCCTTCTGCAGATGCCAACATATTAGAAAACAAAGGTGTAATTCTTCTTGAAAATTTTAGTCCTTTATTGGACATGTTTGAGAAAACCTTTAGAGTGTGAGCTCGTGTAATATAAACATCATTAAAGGGTTCACCAAGCTCAATTTGATTATTTAAAAACACCATAAAAAATCTTGGATACATAAGAAATTTCTTTTTAGGATTATCCAAGTTCCTCAACATACCATCAAAAATAAGTTTGGAAAACTTAACCTTTTGATTTGTTGCCAAACATATAACAGCTGAAGCAATATTTGTTGAAAACACATTCCAGCTTGTAGATTTTGAACTTAGGCAATGAAGAATGGTGTGTATCAAATACTTTCATTGAGGAGAAAAGAGGGCTTTTTGAAAAGTTAGTTTATTAAGTTCACCCTCATACCCCATCAATGCAAGGTTTTGAAAAATAGCTTCATTTGTTAGGCAAGCAGTACCATCAGCATCATTAAGAAGAAGGGAACTTCTTATTGATGCTTTGGTTACTACTACTGCCTTGCTATCAACAGTAGCATGAAATTGCTTCTAATCATTGAGGGTTTGGGAACTAGCAGTGTTCTAAAACTGTTCAATATAAAAAATATAGATAGTAGGACTTACAGTGAGAGCATGATGTATCAAACTTGATGTAAGAAAGTCCACTATCTCATGAAATTCTGAATTTCCTGCTGTTTTCTCTAAACACGCGACCATGTTGTGTTGATCGACAAATTCCAAATCAGCCATAGATGCGTTGAAAAGTTTGTTTGAGGTGTGGGATATGATCGATTGTGAGAATATGAGGGTTTAGAAAAGTTAATTGAGATTTTATAAAGATGTGCTTTAGGGTTTGAGATGACCGACTGAATAAACTTGAGTCTTTATCTTAAAGAAAGAGTATTATAGAAAGAAAGATCAAGAATTATTCAATTCATAGACCCCTATAAGCAAGTTGCGGGCGGAAATATCTCAACGGTTATAATTAATTAATGAAAATCTATTATGCTCTCAAACAGTATAACTGTAACTAAGTATCCACAACTTTGCTTGGCACACAACTTTGCCTGGACGGTACTAACTTTTTGTGGCCTGGCAGCACTAAAGTGTTAGTTTCCATTTAGTACCCTCAAATCCAATCCAAACTGCATCTTTAACCCAATCTAAGTATCAAAACCATTGTTAAACACTTTTGAGCAACAATAACCAAGCCTAGCAGTATTAAGTTTTGATTTAGCAGTACAAAGTTTCTTCAGCAGTATTAATAAAGCTCAGCAGTATTAACTTGTTGTATCAATAGTACTAACTCTGTCTTCAATAATTATACAACAACATGCATCTATTCTTCACAAGCATACTCGAAAAGACTAGATAGACATGTGAGAATTCATGAGGATCCATATTTATGCATAGCCCATGAATAAAAGTTAAGAACTATTGTCCATCCAACATATGAACCTCTCCTCAACCAATGCAACTACAAATTGTACAACAACTTCATCTTTACCAGTTATTTGACCATTACTTCCTCTAAAAGCAACAAGGCCACCATTATAGTCTTGATATTCAACAAGGTAGGCTTTATTTCTAGTCATGTGCCTGGAACATCCACTATCAATAATTCCTTTATTCTTTAAAGCTTTTTGTGGATCATCTGCACATCAAAAAAGAGATATTAGGTTCTCTTAGGGACCAAGCCATTTGCCAGACATGGGTCTGCCTAGTGATCTTTAGAATTGACATTTTACTAGAGTTAGATCCACTATGTATTTGAGACTTTGTTTCAGTAATAATCTTTTGGATCTCCAATTACAACCGCTAAGCCTTAACAACATTTCCCTATTGCCCCAATCAAGCAAAAAACAAATTTTTATCCCCAACATTATTTACTTTATGATTTGCAAAATTTACTTTTGGTGATGTTGTTCCATTAGATGGCTTTCTAATATGTGAATAAGACCTATAAAGTTTACTATTCTTTAGGTCTGTTTTATTTACAATAGGTCTAGCAGTATTAATTTTCTAGCAGTACTAGTTGCTGCTGCTTAACTAGAAAGATTTTGTCTAGCAGTATTAACTAGAAATATGCCAGTTTTAGTTAGTACTGCTTTTGGAACAAACTTGTTTTGATGATTCAATCTTTACAGACACATTGTTTCTCACACTGGTCTATTCCCCCCTTTGACCATACCTTACCCTTCTTTTTGTTCAATTCAACCTGTTTAGCCATTCTTTTCTCATGGAAGTCACAATCTCTAATAAGATGGCTAAAGCTACCACATACAAAGTGTGCCTTTTTAGTGAAACCATATCCCAAACCCAGCCTTTTGGACATTAAACCATTCCAGTCTCTCTTGTCAGCTTTAGGACTTAGACTACATGTGTTTTGTTCTTTAACAGTTTCCCTAGGAGTTTCTACATGCTTAATAGTATTAACAAAAGCAAAACTAGGTTTTTTCCTATTCTTTTGAAGGTTTAATCACATATTCATCATCACTGTCTGACTCATACTCCTCAATGATAGGAGCATCAGACCAAACTTTAGGTTGACTAACAACTTTGGGTTCAACTACAACTGGTTCAGGCACAGATTCAAGTGTTTCTACAACTAGAATTGATTCACAGAGAGACATAACACTATATATAAGCAGCATTATTCCTAGTTTTAGACTGTTTTTGGACCATATGAAATTTTAACTCATCTAATTCCAAAATTAGATTTATGAGGCATGTAGTTTCCTGTCATTGGAGGGGGAACTGTATGCATTCCTTCAACTTTTGCAAATCTATCATACACAGGACTATCTTCTACATCACTTGACCTACTGTCAAATACACTTTGAAAAACTTCATTTTCATAACTTAAAACACCTTTATGTATTTGATCTCCATACCCAAGCCCATATTTGTCCTTAGCACTCATCTGACTTTTTAGCAGTTTACTAAGACCTTTAGAAGAACTTTGAAAATATTCAAGTTTGGTTTTTAATTCTTCTTTTTCTTTTACAGCTTCTGCTAATAGTTTCTTATGATATGTGAGCAGATCAGTTTTATCATCTAAATCAATTTTCATAAACCTAATTTTTTCTTCATAAGCTAATTGATTTTTTTGATGACAAACTAATTGAGCTTCTACCTTTGCTATAGGCTTTTATTTCTATACTATCATCACCAAGTTGTTCTCTCTGTTCATCATATAATTTTTTAAGTTTAGCATATGATTCTACACATTCTTATATGAACAAGAAGATAGTTACCACTCAGTGACCTGAGCCTAACTTGTGTTGTAAGCCATCAAAGCAAAGTTCCCTTGCTCATCCTTTGCATGACCAGTCCAATCAACACCATCTCCATCAAGAGTTACCATAGCTTTATGTTCCTCCTATTTTCCAGGTCTCCTCCCAGTGTTCCCTGCATCTCTCCTCCTGATATCTTCATTCCCTTTTGATCTGCACTCTCTAGCAAAATGACCTGTCTTATGACAATTGAAGCATTCGAATTTGGTCTTGTCAAAGCCAACTGGTTCCTTGGCATCAAACTACAGCTTTCTTCTTGTCTTCTTGTAACACTTCTTCAATCTCATTGAAATCATGGCCACTTGCCATTTCAAATCCATTTCTTCTAAATCAAACTCATCAAGCTGCTCCAGATCCTCATGATTCAATTATGGACCACTGGATTGATTAGCAAAGAAGGAGTACATTAGTTCATCAGTGTATGATGAAGAGTTTTCCCTTTGTGAGTTATATCCAGAAGAAGTAGAAACACCATATAATAGCCGTACTACATCATTAGTACTAGCTATCGAATCCAAAGAAATAAACGCCACATTCTGTGTGCTGGAAGAATATCTAGCAGAGCCTATTAACATCAGACTCAAAACCTCTAAGATTGTATGTAGACGATCTAACAAAACTAATGACTGTTCACCACTGGCTTGGTCCATCATAATCAAAGGATAATTGGGACCAGGAAGAAGGTAAAGACCAAAGAAACTTTTGATTGGCATCTTTAGTGGAGACACCTGCACCACGGATCTCAAGTTGACTCAAAAGACTCTGAAACCTATCATAACCTTTGTGCAATCCTTCTGAGTTGGATATAGAAAAACTTTCAAATTGTTGCTTCAGAATGTATTTCTGCATCTTATTAGATTCATCATTACCACTAAATATGGATTTGATAGCTTCCCACATATCTTTAGCATCAGTCATTTTGTAAAACTTTTCTAAATAGTCTTCTGGTATAGCCATAAGCAAGGCGATTCATGCTTTTCTTTCTCTCTCTAGCTAAAATTTCTTCAGCAATTTTGGGAGGTAAAACCTTTATTTGTCCATTTGTATCAGTAGAGATATTTACAGGACCATTTCCTTATTGTATGACTTCCCATATAGGATAGTCTGTATGGCTCAAGTAATGTTCCATTTTCATGGCCCATATGTCATACTCACCTTTCTTCAGAATTGGGAGTTTAATGGTTGACAGAGTGTAAGGGGCTTGTTGTGTAGGTGTAACTGGAGGTGGTGGTGATGGTGGATTATCCTCATAGACTTCATCTATCTCTTTCCAATGGACAGATTCTGAAAGTGTAAAGGTTTATAACAGATCTGTTTTTGATTCTTCTACTCATGGTTTTTCTCAACAAGCTCTTATACCACTTGTTGATCCCAATGAATAGATCTTTCTACAAGCTCAAGCTCAAGTTCTCAGAATATGGCTTTTGTGTCATCCCCTAGCAGTACTAATGAAGTTAATACTGCTTATGGAGTTAGTACTGCTAACACTCAAGTTAGCCCTGCTAGCACTCAAGTTAGCACTGCTAGTACTCAAGTTAGTACTGCTAACTTAAGTGATGACACTGTTTATGCATTTTTGGCCAGTCAACCAAACGGGTCTCAACTTGTATATGAGGACCTTGAACAAATCCATGAAGATGACATAGAAGAGATGGATTTGAAGTGGCAGTTAGCATTGCTGAGCATGAGGACAAGAAGGTTTTTCCAGAAAACTGGTAGAAAGATCACTATCAATGGGAGTGACACAGCTGGATATGACAAGTCCAAGGTGGAGTGTTTCAACTGCCACAAGATGGGACACTTTGCAAGGGAATGCAGAGGACCTAGGAACCAAGATAGCAGGAACAGGAATCAAGACAGCTCTAGAAGGACTGTAAATGTGGAAGAAACTTCTTCCAAAGCCATGGTGGCTATTGATGGAGCTGGTTTTGACTGGAGCTATATGGCAGATGATGAAGTCCCTACAAACATGGCTCTTATGGCTTTTTCAGACTCTGAGGTACATAATGACAAAACTTGTTCAAAAACCTGTCTAAAAAGCTTTGAAACTCTTAAAACTCAACTTGATGATTTAAGAATAGAGTTTAACAAATCTGAGTTTAATTTAGCTACTTATAAAAGAGGGTTAGCATTTGTAGAAGAGCAACTTGTCTTTTACAAAAAAAATAAGGTTATTTTTTATGAGCAACTTGATGTTCTTAAAAGAGATATCTTGTATAAAGACTCAGAAATTAGCATGCTTAAAAGGGAGTTAGAAAAGCTTAAGTAAGAAAAAGAAAGCAATCAACTTAAAATTGAAAAATTTGATAATGCTTCTAAGAGTCTAGACAAATTAATAGGGAGTCAGATAACTAATAAAAGTAGAAAGGGTGTGGGGTTTGTAAGCTATAATGTTGTTCTACCACCCTATACAAGGTTATTTTCACCCCCAAATCTTGATTTATCCTACTCTGATCTAGAGGAGTTCCAACAGCCTGAGTTTAAAGGCTATGGACCTAAGTCTAGTAAGAGTGTTAGTGAAGATATTTCTAATGAGGTTAGGGAATCTCCTGATGCCCCATTTATTGAGGAGTTGATGTCAGATGATAAGTTAGAGAAGAAAACTCTTTTTCCTACTGTTGCTAAGACAGAATTTGTTAGACCAAAACAACAAGAAAAACCAGTTAGGAAACCAGTTAAGTATGCTAAAATGTACAGGTCACAAAGTCTTAGGGGAAATCAAAGAAACTAGAATAATCAGAAGTCCCAATAGCTAGGAAGTAACTTTGTGATGTACAATAAAGCTTGTTTTGTCTGTGGAAGTTTTAACCATGTGCATGCTAACTGCAATTACCATCAAAGGGATAGGGTGGTATCCGGGAATAATTATACAAGGGTGAATTACAATTATTTTGCTAAAAAGTCTCACCCTAGTGCTCACTGGAACATGGTTCCAAGAGCAGTTTTAATGAAAACTGGCCTAAGATCACTTAATACTGCTAGGCCTGTTAATACTGCTCATCCCAAATCTATAGTTTATAGTGCTAGAACAATGTCACATTTTTCTAAATCAGCACAATCAACTGTAAAGAGGCCCTATCAAATAAGAACAGCATTAACTAACAAAAATTTTAGCCAAAAGGTTAATACTGCTAAGGGAAAATTTTATACTGCTAGGCCAAAAGCAGTTAATACTGCTAGGTCAAATTCAACAGTAGTTAATGCTGTGAGGGCAAATCAGGTTAATACTGTTAATGCCTCAGCATGTTAGGTTTGGAGACCTACCAAACTTAATAGTGCATCAATTACTTTGAAGAGACATAATTATGTTGATGCACGAGGCAAATCCAAGTCAGTAATGGATTGGGTCCCCAAAGGAAACTAATTTCCTTATTTTTATGTGCAGGGTCATCCATAAAAAGAAGATCAAGGCTATGTTGATAGTGGATGCTCAAGGCACATGACAGGGAACATGTCCTATCTCTCAGACTTCAAGGAATTTGATGGAGGATATGTTACCTTTGGGGGAGGAGCCAAAGGAGGGAAAATTATTGGTAAAGGAACTCTTAAAACTGGTAAGCTTGATATTGAGGATGTGTACTTTGTTAAGGAGTTACAATTTAACATTTTTAGTGTTTCACAGATGTGTGACAAAAAGAACAGTTTTCTTTTTACTGACACTGGATGTTTTGTTCTGTCTCTTGACTTTAAGTTAGCTGATGAAAGTCAGGTTTTACTTAAAGTTCCTAGAAAGAATAATATGTATAGTGTTGATATGAAGAATATTGTTCCTAAAGAG
>BQNB010128076.1:0-19338 GCA_026074375.1 Tanacetum coccineum | reverse complement strand
GTCTCAACGAAATAACCCAAGAAGTTCTAAATGCCGCAGTTGGTGGCATTTTCCTCATAAAACACCAAATCAAGCTTATCAGCTTCTCGAAGACAAAGTCTTACCCAAGCTTGATTGGGCTAAAAATTAAAAAACCA
Organism: Tanacetum coccineum; assembly: GCA_026074375.1. Lineage (NCBI taxonomy): Eukaryota > Viridiplantae > Streptophyta > Magnoliopsida > Asterales > Asteraceae > Tanacetum > Tanacetum coccineum. The sequence continues at coordinate 19,201 of BQNB010128076.1, read as the reverse complement.
AATCATCTCTTAAAAAAATCGTTGCTTTTGCCGCTGATAGTAGCAGTAATACCAATACTGACAAAATTATGGCCCGAATGGATGCCATGACCATCAAAATGGATGCTCAGTACAAAGAACTCCAATCTCGTGCTAAAAAACCAACGCCCGACCTTAACGATGATGACATACCCATGTCTCGTGAAGAAAAGGCTAAATTTATGCAAACTTTTCGTAAGACTCATTTTTACAATGATTACCGTGAATGATACTCGAATCGCGATAATTGGCGTTCAAGCGGACAGAATGACTACAACCGAGATAACTACCGATCCAACACCGATGACAAATCCTATGATCTTCATAAACAATTCAACGATTTCATGAAATCTCATTAATCAACCAACGCTTTTGTTAAAGAAACATTCATGGACCTCAAACTCAACTCAAAACAGTAGCCAAAAATCATCAAGCTTCAATCCAAAACCTTGAAACTAAGTTTGACAGACTCGCTAACAAGCAATCTGGTCGACCTTCTGGATCTCTTCCAAGCAACACTCAACCAAACCCACGAGGTAGCAACTCTAAAGATTACCAACCACCGCAATCTCGTAATGAGCATGTGAATGTCGTATTCACAAGAAGTGGTAAATCCTATGATCCACCAGATAACCCAAATGATCAAAAAAATAATTCTGAAAACCCTACCAACTTCTATTGTAATGATGAAGGCGATGAACCTACACCACAACCAAAAACTCAACCCACAAAACCAGTCAAAGAAATACCGTTACCTAAACCATACAAACCAAAGATCCCTGATTGTTGTTAAACTAGACCTCTTATATATATAATATATAATAAAATATATATACTAAGTATAATCTAAAAATAATCAATGAAACCGAGAAGTAGTATAGAATATCCCCGGGTCGTTTATCCCCAGCGAGGCTGAAGAACTCATAAGAAACAAGCATAAAATCGAATAAATTCCAGCCGCTTTTTTGAGCAATGAAAGTTCAGCGATGATCCAAAATAAAGTTCCACTAAAACTCGGAGACCCAGGAAGTTTCCTTATTCCATGTAATTTTAACAAAACGTTCTCCTGCAATGCTTTGGCCGATCTTGGTGCTAGCATTAACCTTATGCCATATTCCTTATATGCGAAACTATCTCTTGAAACCCTTAAACCTACCAAAATAAGCGTAAGATTAGCCGACAGATCATTCCAATACCCTGTTGGAATAGCTGAAAATATGCTTGTTGAAGTTGGTAAATTCACCTTTCCTGCTGATTTCGTTATTCTCGAAATGGAAGAAGCCAACAAAGTTCCCTCATCTTTAGGACGAACCTTTCTTCACACTGCTGATGCAGTTATTCTAGTTAAACAGAAACAACTCAATCTTGGAGTTGGAACTGAACGAATGATCTTTAATATCGGTTTTGTGATGAAACACTCTTACTCAAACGATGATACATGTTTTAGTATCGATGTTTGATGTGCTGTCGTTGTATGGTATATTTAAGATGATTCAAGTTTAAAATTTATATTTTGCCGACTAAACCAAAAACAACACTTTAACGGGCAGTGCCCGATCGGTAGTAGTTTTGTGGTAAGTAGGGCGTCAAACACTTGAATTGAGGTTAAATCTATCAATTAAATTAATATCTTGTTTATCTAATCTATGTTAATTCTATTCTATTCTAAACCTATGTTAAACCTATGTCAGTCTAAATTCTAATTCTAACAGGAAAATGGGGGTTTTCAGCCTGAGAGACTGGCACGTTGGTTGGTGTCTATAAACAATCAAGGCACTTTTTACCGCACCAAGCTAATTAACAAAAAGATAAAAGAGCGTGTCAAACCTTATATAAGAAAAATGTATTAACCATTATTAATCCGATTTAGAACTAGCTGTTTTTGGTTTGTTTATTAAGTGCAATGATTTCTTCTCTCGAGGTGGCATATCATTCTTAAGACTTAGGCGTTACATCTCTAAAACCCAAGCCATTAATCTGTCACAATTAAAGAGTATCTCATAAATCAATCCTTATTTGCTGATTATCAATCTATCTAGGATTAAGAGCAATGGTAATCTTGTTAACCCTAGCTATAGAGACTTTACCCATCTTTACCCTTAATGCAATTATACACTAAGTAGTTCACATTGTCAACTATCGCAATGGAATAGAAACGTTACTTGTTGAATTATCTAGGTCACCTGCTAGTCAACACGATCAATAAACCATTGGCAATATCCAATTAACTAGTTAAGCCCGAAGCGTATCCTAGACACAAACTTAGAAGGACAATATTTGTGTAACTATGATTCTAGATGTATAAATTACTATATGGAGAGCTATCTCAGACTCTAGATCTGCTTGGTCCGCTTCACTAGATCCAGTTGAATGATAGGTCGCATACAAAAGCGCGTAAACAAGTATAAATTGATAAACATAAACAAGCACTCAACGATAAATCAAGAAATCAAGATAAACAAATACCAAACATTTAGATCTTCATAATAATGGCTAATACCCAAAGGTATTAGCCTTCAAACGTCATAATAAATACAAGAGCAATTATTTAGCCAAGGTAAACTAACCGAGTTAATGAATGATACCAAAAACTGAACGATTACTAAAGTATATGGAATTACACGATGTCTCCTATGGAATTGAATGCGTTGCTCGACCTCTTCTGCTCTTTTTCTCTTCTAAAAATTGACTTTTGTGGTTTAGGTATCGAGAATATGATTTAGCACACTTAAAACTCATTTTGAGTTTGATGTTTTATAGGGTCTGGAAGTCGGTTGGATACGGCGTATCCAAGAGTTAGATACGGCGTATTAGGGATTTCTTGGAGTAGGGACCACACTTGATATCTTCCAGAATATTATTTTGATTCTATATCTTGAATACGATGTATTGAGTCCTCTGGATATGACGTATTAAACTTTATTCCTCTATGGTCTTTGGTGAGTGTAGGCACGGATACGCCATATCTTCCTTGATGGATACGGCGTATTGGTCTTCAGAATAGTAATCTTAAAAATATCTTTATTTAAGCTCTAGAATGAGCGCCTTTTGCTAACGTTCACCAATTAGTCCATAATTACTGCAATTCTTAAATATAAACGATTAAGTAACAATTCTTTGCAATAACTATACAAAATGGGTTAATAACATGGGATAAATAATGCTATAAAATAGACATTATTTGATGTCATCAAATATCCCCCCACTTGAATCCTACTTGTCCTTAAGTAGCCTTTAGAAGTTTATAAAAATGTATCACTAAAGATATTTTCCGTTAAAGCACTTTTTCGATCTATTACAAGTACACAACCAAACACCTCACGAAATAAGAAGATGAAAATTACTCAAATTATCTCAACTAATCTTATGTGGTAACATGTAACTAATTCGCCTCAATTGCTCGGCCATGACGAGTATCTTCATAAGCATGGCAAGGATACACACTCTCCACCGCCTAAAGCTAAGAGTAACAAGTTATAAGGTAAGATATGGGTTTTTGTATGGAAAGGCGTACATTTTGATCATTCTACAATCTTTCACAGAGTTTATCACTCCAATAAGGCAGCTGAGCACACATACACTCCCGGAACGCTGTGGTAGACATGTGTTTTGATCACATCCCCATTCAAATTTAACCAATGGTTAGGATAAAGAATGATATAGGGTAGGAACCTTCTAACTTTTACCAAAAGTCGTAAACCAACGAGGCAGCTAAGACATGCATACATGGCTGTGGTTCCTTAAACTGAATGGATCTTTGCAGCCTATAAAGGATGATAGCCAAGATGTATAAATACAACTGACTATGTAGAAACAATGACTTGAATACAATATGTTAATGCGGAATCTTAACACAAGTACTAAGAAGAATAATGATTAACTGAATAACAACTTTGTTAAAATGTTCTTGAGAGTTACAGATTGCTAACTATGATATGATCTGTGATTTGTAATCGTCTATTTCATATATCTTCTAACTATGTCAATAGTTATCCTTTTATAGACCAAGGATAACCCTAAAAGTCTTACATGACTTTCTGACAAATATCTCACAAATATCTTTTAAATATCTTCTCATCGGTACTAACTATTTTACTACTAACGGTACTAACTAACCAGCAGTACTAACACTTTGTACTGTCGGTACTAAGTATAACTGTCGGTACTAACTATTGTACTGTCGGTACTAAGTTAAGAAAACATTAATCCTAACAATCCTCCCTTAAACATGAATGTTAAACTATTTTAACTTCATGTTTCTTCAATCCTTTAAGCTTCACAGAGGATGTATCCAAACATTCTTCATGATTTCCTTACCTTGACTCTCCATCCTCTTCAGCACACCTTGCCTTTTTCATCTATGTCAGCAACATCTATTCAGCTACTCGCAACATCCTTATCCTGCAAACCAACTAATTTGGCTTTATAGTTTTTGGCAAACTACCAGCCATTAACGGATTTGATGTTCCTTTACCAGTAGCCGTTTGCTCTGGGATAGATAACTCTTTATTCTAAGAATATGGTGAGTTAAATACCATACAGTTTTTGGTAAACTGTCAACCATCAACGGATTTGATTAGTCTTTACCAAATACCGTTTGAGTTTGGACTAGCCAATGCTTCATTGTAATAACATGGTGCATTGATAAACCATATAGTTTTTAGCAAACTATCAGCTATCAACAGATTTGATTAGTCTTTACCAAGAACTGTTTGATCTCGGACTAGCCAACTCTTCACCAAGAAGTAAGGTGAGTTGATTACCTTACAATTTTTGGTAAATTGTAAACCATCAACGGATTTGAGAAGTCTTTACCCCAAGCCGTTTGCTTGTGGACTAGCCAATTCTTTTGCCTGTTAAGCATGGTGAATTAATAACCATTTGTTGTGTGGTGGTTAGCCAACACTCAATCCCTTCTCACTTCCATCATCTTTTCTTTAGATACTAAGTCAGGCAAGTACCGTTCTTGATAAATCTATCAATTCCAATGCCATTTACTTTCTTCTTCAGACTCAATCTATAAATTTAGTACATTTGGCACCATATTTTTCCTTCTTTAAAGGATGCTTTCTTCTCTGTTAGCATATGTATGACTACTCCATTCATTAGTCATCAAAGTGTGTACTCCTGAGGAACTGTGCAACTTCCAACTGATTATTTCCATTTAGCTGTGAGTTTCCAAAACTACCATCTTTTTCATCTGGATTGAACAAAACCATCAAATCTCCCCAAAGAACTCTTTCAAAACCTTCAGGCATCTGATCTTGGTATTTATTCATTACCAGTTGATAAACAGCATTTAGATCTTCTCTATCAAATATGGACAATACTGATGTTAAAACACTAAAGTGTCTTTTCTGTCCATTACTTCTTGTTACCACATTCAAATTGATCTCTTCAATAGATTTAGCTTCATCAGGTTGTGGTTTTATTCCAAGACACTCTGTCTTCCAGTCAATGATTGGATATTTTCTGTCAAGAACCATAATCTACTTCCTTTTTTCTCCATCTTGAGCTATTGTTCAAACACAATTCTCACTCATCATTTCTTGTCAGTATCATCCTCTGAAGTGGTTGAATATATCTCATTTTTCTTGACTTCATTTTCTTTCTAGTACCCAGTTTTCTTTTTCTGGTACTATCTTCATCCTTAACCTCATCCTTGACTTCTTCTTTGGTGTCTTCCTTGATCACTTCAGATTTAGATAAACCACCTCTTTTCTCATTCATCTTTTTGATAAGCCTTTCATCTTTAGCAGACCCAGTGGAAATGAAATGTTCATTAAACCTCTTAATCTTTTCATACAAAGCTTGTATGTCTTCAAACTTCCTGCCTTTCAAATTAGCATGTTTGAAGTTTCCCACATGCTTTGTAAGTAGGTTATCGATTTTGATTTCTGAGTTGATTTCTTGTTTGGAGGTTATTACTTATACGCTTGGGGATCTTTGTTGAGCAAGGAACTTTCTTTGAGCAGCAATTGTATCATGAAGGAACTTAGCTCTTTCTTCTATTGTAAACTGCTCTCTTTCTTGCTCTTGAAGCTTCTCAGCTAGAATTCTGTCTGCCTCAATTCTTGCTTTTATATCATCAAAGTCTTGAATAAGAGCTTCATTTGTTGCTTGTTCTTCAGCAATCTTGTTTCTCTCCTCTTCAGCTTCCCATTCTTCTTGCACATCCTGCCACTCCTCATCACCTTAAGTTGGCCTTTGAATTTCTCACAGCTGAGAATATCATCATCTTCACTTTCAGTTTCATCCTCCTCTTCAATCTTCTTCTTCCCTTTGTCTTTAGGATCAATTTTTGGAAGAGGCTTTAAAGTGAGTGTTGATCTTGTAGAAGTAGGTCTAGGTCTATTAGTATCTTCAACATCCTTCAGTTCTATACCTTTCTCTTTTTCTTTGGAAGCAGTTTTGGCTTTACTCATATTGATGAGAAGTGTAGCAATTGTTTCATCATCACCAAATATCATAGAAGAGGGTGTTTGAGTGGATGTTTGAGAAGCTTGAGTAGGCAAATTTCTTCCTTAGTTTGCTCTTTAGTACTTTTTTTTGCTCAGCGGTACTTTCAACTTTCTCTTCAATACCTTCCCTTTGGTCTTCAGTACCTTCAAAGATCTCTTCAGAAGCATCACCTTGATCATTAGTACTTTCCATTTGTTCATCAGTACTAACTTTGAGATCGTCAGTACTAAGTTTTGGTCTGTCGGTACTAACTTTTTCAAAGTCGGTACTAACTCCTTCCTTAGCAGTACTAACTTCATCTTCAGTACTAAGTCCAACTTCATCAGTTTCTTTGTCTTCATCCATCATTTCTTTTGTCCTCCCTTTACTTTGAGCATTTTCTTTTGCTTTACCATCTCCTTTTGCATTCTTCCTCCCTTGTTTGGATACAGACTCTTTCTGCACCCGCTTTTTCTTTGAGGAGCGTTTCCTTTGTTGTCTTTGCTCCTTTGAGATTCTCTTTTGATATGCTTTAAAATGGTTGATGACAGGATTAGCTTTCTTTTTGAGCTTTGTGATCTCAGCCTTTAAGAGTTTAATTTCCTTGGCTTGATCTGAAACCTGTTTACACAAAGAGATACAAAGATCATAGACATTTTGGAGAGTCATTGCATCCTCATTCCCTGAAAGGGATGTATCATTGAATGAATGATCTCCAAGATTCTCACCAGTAGGTTCTGGAATTGAATCAGGAACAATAGGAGTGGGGGAAGGGTTTGGTGAATGGTCAGGTTGTTGCTCAAATGGTACCTCACTAGATTGAGCAGAAGATGAGTCAGGCAGTGACTCATTTGGGGCTTCACTAGTGGGTTCAGGAGAGGGTGATGGTTGTGCTTCAGATAGTCTTTCTGAGGTAGCACCCTCATCCTGTGTTGGTTGGACCAACATATTATCAAACAAAGGTGTAATTTTGCCTGAAAAATGTTTGCCCTTTTTGACCATAAAAGAAAAAACTTTACTAGTTAAACTATTTACAGGAAAGTGATCTAAAGGTCAGTTTTTTTTTTTAAATATTAAACTAACTGTCTAGCAAAAAATATAGAAATCAAACAGGAATACATAACAAACTTCTTCTTACCTCTAATGTCCTAAACTACCATCAAAATAAATTTAGAAAAATTATCTTTGATTAGTTGTTAAACAAATTACAGCAGTGGCAACATTTGTATGAATTTTGATCACAATAAGGTATTTTTGGAGCTTTAAACAATGATTAATTTTTGTGAAATAAAAACCTCCATTGGGGTGAAAACAAAGCTTTATTAAATGTTAACACAGTTAAATCCCCTTCATATCCCATAAGCTGAATAGCATCAAAGATAGCTTGATTTGGAAGTGTGTCTATCCCATCAGCATCATCAAAAAGAAGATCAGTACGGATAGATGCTTCAGTGATAGACACTAACTTGCCAGCTACTTTGGCAGTGATGTGCTTTACACTTTGATTTGTTTTTGGACTTAAGCAGTCGTCCAAAACTTTCAACAATGGTTGAAACAACATGGGGGGGGAGGGGGGAGGACACTTACAGTGAGCGCATGAGAAATCTAACTTCGTGAAGAAAATCAATCACTTCATGGAACTCAACATTCCCTTCAGTGTTTTCCAAGTTGGCGATCATGTTGTGCTTAGGACAGGACTCAAGAGCAGCCATATTGCTCCGAAGAGAGAGATCGTCGGTAAGAGAAATTAGGGCTTGTCAATTAAGAATATCAGTTGAAGAGATTGCGAGAGTAATTGGGGCGGGTTTGAAAAGGATTCTTATTAGTTATTTGTGGTGACCTAATTTTTAAAAGAAAACGTCATTTGCACTTTGTACCCTTGGCGGTATTATTCTCCATCGTCTCTTAAGCGGATACAAACTTTGCCTAGCGCTACTAATTTACATGGTCGTACTAACTTATGTCCCAAGCAAAGAATGAACAATGGTAAGTGTCAGAAACATGGATCATACCATTAGTAACTCTTATCAGTGACTCTCTAATCCTTCTTAAATCAAGAATGGATTTATATATCCATACAACATTAAAACAGAGGTAGACTCCATCACCTGAGCCATCTAACCATGACTCACTATTCAGGTGATCTTGTCAAAGTTCCCCTCACCGATCTACTCCTTACAACCATAATTTACCTGAAAAAGTTAAACCAACTTTTTTTTTTTAGATAGGTCCGTACTTAATCTCATGTCTTTAAAATGCTTCACAGAAGGAATTCTTGAGCAATCTTCTTATTCTAGATCATGTACTTTACCACTTGGTTGGTACGGGTTATATTTGTATGCTGATGATGATTGAATCTTGATGGGTAGAAAAGGTTGTATACGATATTTAGAGGTTGTCTTAGAACAAGTCTTGATTTGCCATTGTGTTTACCTCTTTTCATCCACAAATGAAAATCAAATCAAATTTCCTCCCTTTAACGAATGCAGCTTAAGGATTTATCATGCCAATTGAAACAACCAAGAACTGAAATCGGCTTCATCAAATGCCCTTGTTAGCAAATCACTACATTGTCATTGTGTGGATCTTAAGCATTGTATGAGTTCTCTCATCGCATCTCTTATGAAGTGGTCCTAATAGCAATATGCTTTGTCTTCGAATGATATACTGGATTCTTTACAATGCAAATGGTGCTTTCATTATCAATGTAGATCTTTGTGTTCATGAAGTTGAACCCATAGTCTAACATTTGATTTTGAATCCATAAGACTTGCCCACAGCAACTTGCAGCAGCAACATATTCTGCTTCTGTTGTAGAAGGTTTAGCTACAATGGTTTGCTTTTTGGCACTTGCCATGTAAGTGAGTCCCTAGCCAAATTTGACAACCTCCTGTGTGGATTTCCCTCAAGTTTGCTCCAGCATAATCACTATCTGAGTAAGATTCCAAGTCGAATGTAGATTCTCTAGGATACCAAAGGCCTAATTTGGGTTTGCCCTTTAGGTACCTAAAAATTCTTTTGACAGCAGTCAAATGAGAGGTCTTTGGAGTGACTTGAAACCTAGAACAAGCACAGACTGCAAACATAATGTCAGGCCTAGAAGCAGTCACATACATCAAGGAGCCAATCATTGATCTATAGAGATGGACATCTACATCACTGGCTTCTTCATCTTTGACTAAGGGCTTCTGAGTCTCTATTGGTGTACTGGCAGTCTTAACACTTGCAAAGTCAAACTTCTTCAGTATTTCATCAACATACTTATCCTGGCTTATGAATATACCATTTGGTTTCTGTTTGACTTGTAGACCAAGAAAGAAAGTAAGCTCTCCCATTGAACTCATCTGAAATCTACTCTTCATCAAAGCCTCAAATTCATCACACCAAGACTTCTTTGTTGACCCAAAGATGATATCATCCACATAGACTTGAACTAAAATGATATCATTTTTGTTCTTCTTTAAGAAGAGAGTTTTGTCAATTGTCCCTCTTCTATATCCATTCTTTAACAAGAAAGTGGATAAGGTAGCATACCATGCTCTTGGAGCTTGATGGAGTCCATACAAAGCTTTAACCACTTTGTAGACTTTCTGAGGTGACTTAGGATCTAGGAAGCCTGGTGGTTGAGACACATACACTTCTTCATCAATCTTGCCATAGAGAAAGGCACTCTTCACATCCATTTGATAGACTATAAACCCCATATATGAGGCAAAAGCTAAAAAGATCCTTATGGCTTCAAGTCTAGCCACTGGAGCAAAAACTTCATCATAATCTATTCCTTCCTCTTGCCTGTGTCCCTGAGCAACTAATCTAGCTTTGTTCCTTACAACCACTCCTCTTTCATCCTTCTTATTTCTATAGACCCACTTTGTACCGATAGCCTTCTTTCCATAAGGCAAATCTACTAGGATCCAAACCTTTTGAATCTCAAACTGCAACAATTCTTCTTGCATAGCATCAACCCAGCTTTCATCTTCAAGAGCTTCTGAAATCTCTTGGGTTCATGATGAATAGAAAACATCAAAACAAACAAGATGAAATATCCTTATGATTGGTTCTCCTTTGCTTTTGAACATAACTAACAAAAGCATGAGTTTCAGAACTTTTATTTAGTTTGCTTCTTGTTTGTACTGCTGATGTTGGATCTCCTAGTATGAGTTCTGAAGGATGAGAGGGATTAATTCTTGATGTGGGAATAGGACTAACATTCACAACTGTTTCCAAATTTGTGAAGTCAGCCACTGCACCCTCATCATCATAAGATGAATGTGTAAAGATGCCATCAGTAGCATCTTGATGAATATCCTCAAGTGGAGGAAATTCAGAGTCATCTTCTTGAGAATTGGTTGTTTCAGTACTAACAAGGTTAGTACCGCCAGTATTAACAAGGTTAGTACCGCTAGCTTTAGTTGTTTGGCTAACAGTACTAAAAATGTTAGTACTGCTTGACTTAGCAGCTCCTCCTTGAGTAACCAAGATCTCAGTTTCTTGATCAAGATTCTTTCTGAGAGCTTCAGCTTCCTCATTAGCTTCCTTTTCTTGGATTTGAAGTCTTGCAAGATCATCCAAAAAGATTTGTTCTTCTTCTCTTGGACTTCCTCTCTTACCATCTGATTTGGAAGAAGATTTGTTTGTTGAAGAATAGGAATGCCATATTGGTAGTTCAAAGCAGTCTTGATCAGTTTCATCTTCTATTTGAGAATTCCCTGAATCAATTTTGTCTTTTGTACCTGAACTTTGTTTAGATTCTTGTTGACCTACATGAAGGTTAGCTTGATTCTCTTCACTATCATTATGATAGTTCATAGAATCAGTCAAATAATCAAGGTCAAAAAGCCAATTTGGTCCAATCCCTGCAACATTGGGTTTGTTCTCTAAAAAGTTTATGTGCAGGTTTTCTTCAACTCTTTTGGTTACAAGATTGTATACTCTAAAGCCTTGCTTTGTAGAGAATAGCCCAACCAAAAATCCTTCCATAGATTTTCCAGCAAATTTTGCCCAATGGTCCTATGGTATTCAAGAATGGTCACAAGGCCACCCAAAAGGTCTTATATAAATTATAAATTGGTGTCTTACCATTTAAAAGTTCATAAGGTGTCTTATAGTGAGGTTTGGTCGACTAATACCCTGTTTTAGAACACTAGAGCAAGCAGTACTAACTGCTTAGCCAAAAAGTGTTTGGTAAAATGAATTTCTGCAAGCATGGTTCTTGCTGCCTCAATAAGGGTCCTGTTCTTTCTCTCAGCAACTCCATTTTGTTGTGGAGTTCTGGCATTGCTATATTCCCTCTTGATCCCTTTTAAACCACAGAATTCAATAATATCCCTGTTTTTGAATTCTGTTCCATTATCACATCTAATGGTTTTAACCTTTTGATTCAATTGGTTCTCTATTTGTCTTATAAAGTCCTTAAGGATTGCACTAGTTTCATCCTTAGTTCTTAAGAAAAATGTCCAACTAAATCTGCTAAAATCATCAGTGATAACCAAACAATAGGTCTTATGGTTTATGCTCCTTACAGATGTAGGTCCAAACAAGTCCATATGAAGAAGTTGTAGGGTGTGGCTAATAGAGCTAACTAACTTGTCTTACAAGAAGGCTATTGTGTTGCATTCCTTTCTGACAGCAACACAAGTGTGGTCATTTGAAAAAGCTTTGCAGGTAAACCTCGTACAAGGGTTCCTATCAATCTCTATCTCTCTCCTTCACAAGTCTATTTAGGTTTTGAAATTTTACATGACCCAGCCTCCTATGCCATAAGTTAGATTCATCAGTTGTAGCCAATCCTCCTAAAGGAACAATGTTCTCTAAATTGAAACTGTACATATTGTTTTGTCTGGGAACTTTAAGTAATATTTGATTTTCATCAGGTAACTTAAAGTCAGGAGACAAAATAAGACATTCAGTGTCAGTAAACAGAACCTTGTTCTTTTTGTCACACATTTGTGACACAGAAAAGAGATTGAAATGCTGAAGTTCTTTTACAAAGCTTACATCCTCAAAATCTAACTTACCAGTTTGTATTTTACCTTTCCCAGTAATATATCCTCTACTACCTCCAAAGGCAACAGGGCCACCATTAATGTCTTGATAGTCAGCAAGGTAAGCCTTGTTCCCTGTCATGTGCCTGGAACATCCACTATCACAATTATTCCTTTATTCTTTAAAGTTATGTGTGGATTATCCTGCACATTCAAAAGAAAGAGATTAGTCTCTCTTAGGGACCCAAGCCTGTTTGGGCTTGAGTCTGCCTAGTGGATCTTTGAAAGATGAATAATTTCTAAGGCTAGATCCACTATTGTATTTGGAGAGGATATTTTTGTTGTATCCAGGTTTTCTCCATTTACAACTTGCTGAGGACTTGACAGCAATGACCCATTTTTCTTCAACAGTACTAACTTCTTTTACCTTAGTAGTATAAACCTTTTGGTTTGAAAAATTTGTTTTCAGTACTGTTGTTCTCTTGAAAGGTCTTGATGATGGTGAATTAGTTTTGTTAGAAACATTTGCTGGTCTAACACCATTCATCATGGGCTTAACAGTATTAATTTTCAGAGCAGGGCTAGTTTGTACTGTCTGTCTGTTAATACTTTGTCTAGCAGTACTAACTTTGTTAGTACTGCTAGCCTTGGCAGTATTAACTGGATTAGTTCCAGTTCTTGTTTGTACTGCCAAAGGTACAAACTGATTTTGTTTATTTATTCTTTGAGCATTGTCCCATGTTTGTTTCCTTAAAATCTTGTTTGTCTTTTCCCTTGTACCATTACCCTTAGACAGATTTTGTTTATGTAGCTCATTTTGTTTAGCCAATTTGACATGATAGTCACAATCTCTTATTAAATGACTAAAACTACCACAGACAAAACATGCTCTTTCAGTAATCTCATGGTCCAATTGTTTGTTGTTAACCTTAGGTTTTTGACTATGTGTTGAACTATTCTTAACATTTTCACTAGAAGTTTTTACATGCTTGGTAGCAAAACTAGGTGTGTCAAGATCTTCTATTTTCACATACACATGCTCATCATCACTATCTGATTCATATTCTTCAATAATAGGAGCATCAGACCATACCTTAGGTTGCACTTCTATTTTTGATTTATTGACAACTGATTCACACATTAATTCAGAAATTTCCGTACTAATGTTTGAGGCACATATATCAATTCAGTTTGTTGGATTCAGTTCACTTGGTTTAAGTCTTTCCGACCATATTTAATATTGTGTGTCATCTATTTCAATGTCAGTTCCAGAGGGCATGATAATTTCCTGTCATGGTGGGTACCGCTTGCATTCACGGATTTAATAAACTGTTTATACAAAGGTATGATTTTCAAAATCACTGTTCTTTTGTATTAATGAACACTTAGTGAAGTTTCAATTTTCATAACTCCAAAATTCCTACGAATATCTGAAATCACACAACCAAGCCCCAAATCTATCAGAGGCATGACATTTGATCATTTATGATTCTATCAAGAGTTTTTGTTAAATGATTCCATTATCTTACTATAACCTCTAAGTCATCTTTTCTTTTGAGCATAGCCAACAAAGTCTTATGGTATGTTAGAACTCTGTTTTATTCACAAATCTATTTTCATAATTTGATTTTTGTTCATACCAAAGTTGACCTTGTATGATGGTACACTAGCTTGTCTTCAACCTTTTTTAAGACCTTGAGTAAAGCCTTTATCTCTACACTACATTACTAGTTCCTGCTCTCTGACATCATAGATGGCAAGTCTTTTAAGGATTTGCATAAGAATTCTTTACACTCATATTTGAACATGAATATACCTGTATGTCAGGATCCTGAGTTGTTGTAGCCATAAAGCATATCATCGATCATCTTTTGAATGAATTGTCATGTCAATGCTTTCTCCCATCAACTGTCCACTAATGCTTTAGACTCTTCTTTCTTATCCAGATCTTTCCATCTCTATTTCCAGTATTCCATCCATCCTCCTCCTGTTTTCTTCCTTTGATCTACACTCTCTTGCAAAATGCCCTGTTTTGTGGCAGTTGTAGCATTCCACTTTGGTTTTATCAAAACTACAGTTCTTTTGCACAAATTGTAGCTTCTTCCATCTTGTTGTTAGAACTTTTTGATTCTCATTGAGATCATTGCTACTTGCCATTTCAAGTCCATTTCTTCAAGGTCATATTCATCAACTTGGTCTAAGTCCTCATGATCCAATTGAGGACAGCTTGAATGACTTGCAAGCAAGGAATATGATGATGTTGATGTGTGATTTTTTGTTCATGCTTTGTTTTATGACCAAAGTATTGGAACACCATAAGCGTACTAACATCATTAGTACTGCTGGTGTTTTCAGAAACAAATGCTACATTTGGGAAGTTGGAAGATGATACAGTAGAGCTTTTTACATCATTTTCAAAAACTCTTAAATTGTTGTACAAGTCATCAAAACTGAGACTGTCAATTCCTGGTTTGTTCCTCATGATTAAGGAGACTTGTAACCAAGCAGAAGGTAGAGATCTTAGAAATTTTTGATTTGCATCTTCAGTAGATACACCTGCTCCATGAATCTCTAGTTGACTGAGAAGACTTTGAAATCTCTCATAGCCTTTGTGAATCCCATCTGAGTTGGACACAATGAATCCTTCAAACTGTTGCTTTAAGATGTACTTCTGCATCTTTTTGGATTCATCATTTCCACCGAATCTTGATTTGATGGCATTCCATATTTCTTTTGCATCAGTCATCTTATGAAATTTGGCTAGATGATCTTCTGGTATTGCCATTAGCAAGGTGGTCCTTGCTCTTCTTTCTCTTTCTCTAGCCACTATCTCTTCTGCTGTTTTAGGAGGCAAAATCTTGATTTGTCCTGCAGTATCAGTTGTGACTGACACAGGACCATTTCCATTTTGAATAACCTCCCAGATTGGATAATCTGTATGAGCCAGATAGTGTTCAATTTTCATGGCCCATATGTCATATTCTCCCTTCTTGAGAGTAGGCAGTTTGATGGTTGAGGTCTGTATAGGAGATTGTTGTTGTTGTTGGGGCCTGTTGAGTTTGTTGTGGAGGTGGTGGTGGTGGATTTTTCATCTTGTGTTCCTGACATGTTTAGATTTGTTGGTTTGAGATGTATAACTGGATTTGACTGTTCTTCTTATTCAAAGTTTCTCACAAGGCTCTGATACCAATGTGTGGTTCCCTTAACTGAATGGATCTTTTCCGCCTATAAAGGATGTACCAAGATGTATAAATACAAAATGACTATGTAAGAAACATGACTTGGAATACATATATGTTTAATGCGGAATCTTAACACAAGTACTAAGAAGAATAATGATTAACTGAATAACAACTTTGTTAAAATGTTCTTGAGAGTTACAGATTGCTAACTATGATATGATCTATGATTTGTAATCGTCTATGTTCATAGTATTTTCTAACTATGTCAAACGATATCTTTTATAGACCAAGGATAACCCTAAAAGTCTTACATGACTTTCTGACAAATAATCTCACAAATATCTTTAAGATATCCTTCCCTCATCGGTACTAACATTTTACTACTAACGGTAACTAACAGACCAGCATACTAACACTTTGTACTGTAGGTACTAAGTTGAACTGTCGGTACTAAATATTAGTACTGTCGGTACTAAGTTAAGAAAACATTTAATCCTAACATGGCCGTAATGACGGAATAGACATGCACGCTCGAACAAGTCCTCATTCGCGTAAAACCAGCGGCTAATCATCAGGTGAGAGGGAAGTAAATTGTTGTTAAATAAAAATCAAGAAACAAATAGATTAAGACTTAAGATACAAGTTGCTAGACACTTATTTCCTGACCGTTACTATGATAAAGACACAACTATTTACAACGTCTTGATCATTAATCAAAAACAACAACCTAAGTTGGCGTTCCCGTAACGGTCAACTTCCCAATCTTCCAAACTTTACATACTCTAAATGCAAGGGCGATATCTTCACTGTTGGCCACAATACACTAACATCGTTGATTTTTTTAAAACTTTACATACTCTACAAGGTAAGTGGCGATATCTTCCACTTTGTACAATACTATACATCGTTGATTTTTGTCGACGTATCATCGAATAATCGATCCTTATTATAATTCCTTTGGTAATGCTATTTAGCGAAATGATTATCTTCAAACTTTTTTTTAACTATACTTCAAATTTCTTTGGTAATTTCTTCATTCTTTGGATTCACCATTAATTGTGAATGTAGTAAAATCACATGAGCTTTGACTACTAGTATACATTCCCATTTTCATTGTGCAAATTTACAACCGCGCTAAAGATAGAAAATGACACAAGACTCGGGAAATACATAATTTACACTTTAAGCAACTAGCAACTATAAATTAAACTTAATCTAACAGGGTAGGTTAAGGTGTAAGGGTGTAACGAAACAAATAATTGGTGTAAATTCCTAAAGGATTGGCTCAATAGGTTATTCTAGTGGATCATCACTCTAAAGATAAGAGTGGAAGGGTTTAAACTAGATGTCAACTAACCGGTGTAGTTAGTTAATAATCAACATGTATAGGCGATTTGGTTGTAATCCTAAGATTTACAAATTTAAACAAGTTACTCTAATTATTTCTATAATATTCATTATTGTGGTCTCAAATAGATATACCAAGCCAAGTTCTAAAGTCTACAACATCACCAGCACACTCACATTTTGTGGAATTTGGGTAAACATTTAGAAACGGAAAGGTTAAATCCTCAACAATATCTATCAAGGGTTATTATGTGCAGGTTATGTAACATGTAATTTCACAAAATTATGCTTGAAAATTTTTAAATTTGAGCATAATTTAAGCCTTTTATTATGAAAGGTTAGGACAAGTAAACATTCTAATTCCATCCCCCCACTTGAATTATACAACGTCCTCGTTGTATATTTAAAACATTAAATTTGGGAACTTAAAAAGAATTAGAATGAGAAACTCCCCTGATTTTTGCTTGGTAGATTCTCCAATTTACGTTTATGAGCAAGATTGTGTATTGAACAGCCGTCTTGAGGTTTCAAGACTCCAACACTTCAAGATTTCTAGATTTTTAAATTCTCCACCAATATTCGTCGATATTTCCTTCACGAGGTCCTGTGTAAAATATAGGAAAAACAGGTGCATTCCTATCTTGGTATCTACGGTTAATTTAAACTAAACTAAAACAAACTAAATACGGGTCAGACTGTGGATACAGCATATCAAATAGATGAATACGGCGTATTAGCAGAACTGACAATAATGTTTTTAAAGTGCATGAAAAATAAAGACTGATAACGTCTAGACATTCAATACGACGTATGGTATGGGGCGGATACGCCGTATTGAAGTCTGGGAAGACAGACTCGATAACAAAATTAAATAACATTCTGGGTTGTCTCCCGGGAAGCACTTTTGTTTACAGTGAAGTCTTTAAGTTAGACTTTTCTTCAGCTTCTCTTTTTATTCCTTGGTGTGCGTCACCTCCATCCTTCGTCCTTTTTCTTAAAAATATCTTGGTAGATTATGGACAAATTATCTTCGTTTCTTTCCCAAATATCATATTCATAACTTCTAATAGCAATATATTATTTGTTGGGTCCAAGTGAGTACTGAATAGCTTCAAACTTTTCTACTTTGCACCTTCTTTTGTTAGGTTGCTCATCAGTAGTACTGGATGTATTGCTATATTTGCGCTTTGTCTGACTTTGTTCTTCTTCTTTTCCGGTGTCGCTCTTTTCATGTGTTTTTAGATTAGGTATGAAGAATGAGTCAGAAGTAGTATTCTTACTACTCAAGATGATATTATTAATTTGTATCTTATTCCAATTCCCATTCATCCAAGCATGGAATAATACCTTTTTAGTTCTTCCATCAATTTTCATATTCTTATCAAATGATGAATTCACTCGTGATAAAAATTCAAGTGAATCAATTCCCCAGTTATCTCCTTAATCCAACATTTCATCTTCTCCATCGTATGAATCCGGATAAAATTTACAGAAAAATTTCTCAACAAGGTCTTCACATACCGCGATTTTTCCTTCCCCCTTATCTATCCACCATTGCCTTGCTTCGTCGGTAAGTGAGAGAGGAAAGATCATCAATCGTAGTTGATGGGAATTCGTCCCAGGAACGCAAATTAAATCAATTATTTCGAGTACCTTAGTGATGTGGTCAATAACGTCTTCGTCAATCCATTCGTGGTATGTATTCTTTTGTAATTCCTCCAAAAATTCTTTGCTGAGATTAATTTTTATGTCGTTACTGGTGAAGGAAAGATATGATTCAGAATGAGCTTTTTCCATGCTTTTATTTATAATTGGTTCAGCCATGACTTTTTGTGGTTCCTTCTTCAATCAACTAGCTCTGATAAGTTCTTCCTGTAACAAGGGTAAAAATATCAGCAGGATTTGCTCCGAAGAAAGGTAAAAAAAATTTGCACGAAAATCAATTAACCTATATTATGTCCTAGACGATCAATACGCTGTATCCAATGGAAGTGGATACGCCGTATTAATCTGTTGAGATGAATACGCTGCATTAGACAAAGAACTAGATACGCCGTATTCAGTGGGATTGGATATGCCGTATTCAACTGTCGACCAGAACAGTGTATTCAAGAAAAACAATTAAATACGCAAACAATTAAACACATAAATATACAAGCAAACAATTAAAGACAAATATACAAAATATACAGAGTACACAAAAATATACACTAATCAAAATTACACTAA
>BQNB010128075.1:0-19338 GCA_026074375.1 Tanacetum coccineum | reverse complement strand
GTGAGTACATACAAGGTAGGCTAAGGCGATTTGGGTGTAGCAATTGGTTTATGGGTGACAATGCTCTTCATCAATAGTCCGGCTTAACAAGAAAATTACGAGAACCGTGAAAAGGATAGGCTCGGAGGGTTATACTAGGGGTATCCTGCACTAAAAATGAGTGTATGGCAAGGGTGTGGGATAGTTATATGATTGGTGTGACCATCATAACAATTACAGGTTTAAAACATGGCTTAATCCTAATGCCTCTTATCAAGCAAATCCTAACACTTACTATGCGGTCTCGGGATGCATTACAAAAACAAGTTCTGGAATTTAATATGCTACCGGTACACTCTCATAATCCTAAAGTAACCGATACCAATATTCCAAAAAATGCGACAAAACCACGCATACACATCCGTAACGACGGAATAGATATACATGATTGCTCACTCCTTAACTCGAACAAGCTAAAGGTATTATATCTAAGGGCGTACCTCATATTTTGGGGGTGGAATTTGAGGGTTTTTGTGCTAGTAATATAAATTTCTATCCTTGAGACGCTATTAATACTCGGTTTCGTCGGTATGTGTCATAAAAAAATTTAAATTTGGGCCAAAATGACCTCTTATGCTATGTTTCGATATATTACCCATTGTTTTAAGGAAAAAGCAAATGGCAAATGAAAGAATAGTTTCGAAGGCTTATTTCCCCCTACACTTAAGTTGAACATTGTCCCTATTGTTCTACAAAGGTACTCGTAAAAACGAATTAAAGGGAAAAGAAAACAAGGAAAAGAAACTAGTACTCCATTGATTTGCTCAATAATGGAGAAGAAACATGCGATAACTGGTTAAATCGTCATCCAAGAATTGTCCAATGAAACTTCCTAAGAACTTCCAAGCTTCTTCTCATCAAATATAACCTGTAATCAAAGACAAAGACAACTATATCAAGCATAAAATGTGCGATATACAAATATACAATATGAATTTAGGGTTTGACTCGATAAAGCAGTAAAGATAGGATGAGAGAATTGTCAAACTCATTGGTTTTGCAGGTTTATAACAGAAGAGTACATATTTTAAATGTTATGCAAGTTTTATTTTCAAAAATAATTAAAAACTTTAAGTTTTTTGGACCTGGGCGTTTGACGCCGTCAGGAAAATCCTAACCCTGTCACAGGTGTCGTGGTGACAACGTCGCGTGTAAATCGTGACGCCATCTCCACGTTCTGTGAAAACGAAATTTTTGTTTTTGATGAAAAATTTCCTGCACTTGATTCCATAAGTTAATTCCTGTACAAATAGCTGCATAAAACCTGAGATTTGACCATTTACTCATATGACTTGACACTGACGCGAATTAATCTAAACAAATTATTTAACATGCTTGAACTTGGTTCAAAAACCGGATAGATTCCCCTACACTTATTATTTGTAAAATACCTTTGATTGAAATTAAGACGATGTTAAAAACAAAACAAAACATGATTACAAGATAGAGTTCGAACATGATAGAATAAAATGAAAAGAATAAAACACATGACACTCCTAATGTGCGGGAAAAGTAAATTTGGGTTGCCTCCCAAAAAGCACTTTTCTTTATTTTACGAGTCTTATAGCTAGACTCGAAGTTACACGTTCTTACGTAACTTCTTCTTCATCATCCATTCCAGTTAAGTATTCGGGTCCGAGTTCTAGACATTCTTTGTAAAATCCTAATATTTTGCTCATTACATACTCCACTTCTCTTCTCTTGTCCTCCTTGTTCCTAAGGTAGATTGATTTTGTGTGCTCTTTTCTAGGTTCGACAATGAGTCATATTGTTCTATCTTATGGGGCATCTTATAGGCAACTTTATTGTTTCTATTGGTGAACCTGACTACTCCTTCGGGTGGGTCGTGAGTCATGCTGGATATTTCCACAAAAGGTTTCTCTAGCACTACTTGTGACAGCCTAGGGTCAATAATTGAGCTAATGACCTCAATAATCATGAAGTCCACGATATAGGTGATGTTTCCTACAAAGACATGCATTCCTTTAATCCTTCCTGTGAAATTGCTAACTCCTCTATTCGTATTTTCCCTAGGGTCGAGTTTTCTTATCATGATCCAATTATACATCATTCGGGTCATGATATTTAGAGGGGAGTTAAGGTCAATGTAGGCTTTTTCTACATGCGCATGCCTAATGTTGTAAGGTATCTTGAGGTTCGAGGGGCATCCTTCCATAATGATGGGGTTTCATAGAAATATTGAGGAGATTGGCCCACACATGAGGTACTTGTGATATGCGAGTTCACTCCTAGTCGGGAATATTTTAAAATACTCCACTTCTTGATCTCCTGCATCGGGTCCTCCTTGTGGGAATTTTCATCCTTCGGGACGATCTCAATAAACATTACGGCGCCATCTTCCTCTTTGGTGTAGACGAGTTCAACGCTAGATGATGAGGGAACTAATCCGAGTGATTTGAAGAATGAATTAAATTTGAGGACTTTTTCGGTGATGAATGTAACGGATGGATCGGGTGGTGTAGGAGGGTTGACGTGGATATTTTTTGGGTTGTCCTCTTCTTTCTTATTCTCATTTTCTTCGTTATCATAAGAGGCACTTTGTTGCTCGGTATGGATTGTGATGGCGTTGATCGAATCGTGGGTTTGAGTTGAGCATTGCGGGTCTTCAGTTGGGTGAGAACGAGCAGACAAAACTAGATAAGTACTCAGTTTCGGGTTCTTAACTGTATCGCTAGGTAGTGTGCCCGCTATTCGATCGGTAATGGCCTTTAGCACAGTGTCAATTTTGTTAGTCATCTCACTTTGTTGTTGTTTGAAATTGGCTTCAAACTTGGACAATCTAGAGTCTTGAGATGCCATGAAATTGGATACCAATCCTTCAAGGTTTGATTGATTGTTAAAGTTTTGAGGACGGTTGTTGAAGGAACGGTTTAGGATTGAACCGTTAGGTTAGAACCGGTTGAGGTGGGTTTGAAAAATTATTTTGAGAATTTTGGGGTTGTCTCCACCTAATAATTGGGTGACTTTTCCATGATGGATTAAAGGTGTCACCAAGATTGTTTTGCTCGGGCTTGAAAGTATACTACTTACCTCCCACTTCATCGATACGCGAGGATGCGTATTCAACAAAGGGTTGTTCAGGATCTTCCATGCAATACTGAGTGTCGTGGGGACCACTGTAGATCTCGCATGACGTAGTGATTTTGTTCACTTGGGCAGGTTGTGTCGGATCAAGATGAGCTTCCATCAAGCGTTGGACTTGATTTTTGAGCTCGATTAGACAGCGGTCGGATGTACTCGGGACATGTGGTATATCTTATATCATAACACGGGTTCGATTCTTGGATCGGGCTAGTTTTTAGAGAGAGAAACACTAGAGAGAGAATAGTTTAGAGAGAGAAACAAGATTTATACTAAAAATGATCTATAAATATAAATGACCTAAATGCTTGCTAGTGACGTGAAATGTTCCATTTAAGTGCCTTAGTGGCTTTAGGTTTAAACTAATTCAAAATAAAGTAAAATGATAAATGCTGAAAAATAAATGACAAGAAATTAAATAGCATTAAATATTAAATGACGGAAAATGTAAATCGAAAGGACAAAACTTATGACTAATATTTTTTAATCTTTTTAATCCCGCACAAAATTCCAAATCACTAATCTTAACAAGCCCAAATAAATCTACCCACTATATATAATGGTAATTTAAACATAGCATTTAAAAATAAATCTACACTAAGCATTGCAAAAATCAAAACAATATTATAAAATAAATAAAAACTACACTAATTAATTGAAAAAAAAAATTAGAAAATGAACCGAATTGAAGAGCCGCAATAAACGAAAACCACCCGATTTATTTAGCTAAAACAAATGATCAAATTCGGTCTAGCTAAATAAACCCTTAAGCTTCGCGCCTCATGAGTTGACCGATACCAAAAATAAAAAACAAAAAACAAAAAACAAATGAAACTATTAATAGTAACAGTTATATATATTATCTCAATTTGCACACAACACTCGAAGGCCCAAACACGATTTTTTAAAAAAACAAATGCAACCTATATTAAATCAAACAAGGCCCAGACGTGATTAAATTTAAATGGCCCAATATTAATTCTATGAACCAAACGTTTCAGATTATAAGGACGAGTAATGTCCAAACCAACTTAACGCAAGAAAAGGTTTACAAACTGAAATTCGCACCTAATACGCAATAGTTCGATTGAATAAGTTTGTACGGATAAGCCATGATCAATCCCTAACAACTAAAAGTTATAAGCTTGAATTTTTAGTAAACTATGAACGCGACTTTAATCGAATAAGCATAAATTACTATAAGTCGAGATGCTAACTATATAAGCGCTTCCCAATAAGCAATATGACTAAACTAGGAGCACTTAGACATATGAGATAATCATTTCTCATTATAAGCACTAGAACTCGAAATTATGCTAATAAGCTAAAATCACCTTTTTATAGAACGATTTTAATGGAAACAAATTGATCAAAAACCAAACGAGTGAATATAACAACTAATAAGCATATGAAAAACAGTAAATAGGAATTAAAATGAACTATTAGCATTTAAACTACCCAAATTTCTAAATGAATAAGCAAATAAGCTCACAAGAATTAGATTGTAGCGGGGTACTATAATACTACGAGAAATCTTAAGCTTTATAGAATAGCTTATGAAACAAAATAATGATACCAATAAGCACCAAATAAGCTAACCAAGATTTATATTCAACTTCAAACCAAAACTATTATATTATATTAAAAAGCTTGAGACAAGAGTTGAGTACAATAAGCATAAAATATGGAAATAAGCAATTACATTTATGAATTAAGCTAAAAATATAAAAACTACACTAAAAAATAAAACTAACTAACTAACTAGATGGAGGAAAATGAGGGAAGTGGGTACAATTTATAAGGAACCAAGGGGTGAAAGTGTAAAATTGCACTAATCATTTGAGTATTGAGTGGCCAATCATTGGTGTTGATTTTCCCTCACACGGATCATCATTTTTTTTCATATAGATCCAACCGGTATTGAGATGACACACGTCCATTTTTTTGTGCTGCATTAGTACGCATCATTTTGAAATGTTGGATCATTCGTGCTATAAACGAATTGCACAATTGAGTTGTTTACTTCCCATTGCCACGTGTCGCATTGTAGCTGGCTCTTTCCTTGTAGTGGGAACGCACGTGAGGTTGAATGATTTAATTCCTCTCCCACGTGACCAAGTTGATCTCATTTGTAAATTCATAGCATATTCAATATCAACTTGAGATTTGATTTGTAAGTTGGGTTGTGTACATGTCTTGGGCCTTTTTCCATTCGTTGGCTGAGCATAGTAATGGTGGTGGGCTTGCTTTTATTGTTAACTTAATATATATATATATAGGTCGGTCCGACCCATATAAATGGTGTCGGGCCGGCCCAATAAAATCCGAAGGCACCGTTGGACTCGATTTCTCGGGCTCTTTTCGTTCTCGTGCTCGACTTTGTCCGGTTTGTCTTTATTTTTGTCCATTTCTTAAATATTCGTACCTGCACATACACAAACACAAAAACAACATATATTTGCAATTTTTATTATGTTTTTGGTCTTTTGGGTCGGTTATCATGGTTAAAATTATATGTATAAAATAGGCGAATACCAAATTCCCTCATATCGTTAAATATTTGACCGTGTCCTACGCAAATGTAGATAAATAAGCCGTTAAATCTTATATTTCAATCCCTTCAATACCTAATCAACAATTTGAATAAGATAGCAAATGTGTCTCTAAAGGAATTAAAAAAAATCAATAGTTAAGAAACGCCCCGTTTTTCCATTTTCAACATTTTTTTTTCATTTTTCTATTATGCTTTTTTTTTAACTTTCTATTCTTCAACACTTCATAACATTGTGCTTACATTATTCTTCGATAATACTTAGGATCATGGAACAAGAAAAATAAATTCATCGTCCCCAACTTTCACTTTTCCAAACTAAGCTTAAAAACAAGATCATTGTCAAATACAAGTCATGATACTAATACTTATAAGATATATATAATTGTGTACTTACTTGTCACGCCAGATAATTCATTATTTTTGTTATCTCAAGATTTTAACTTAAGTCATATAACCACGAAGGCTCTTCTAAGACTTGTTCCGCATACTGATTTTAAATCTATATAAATAAAGCCGGGGACAGTGAAAATAAAGTTTAGCTTCCACCCTTATACCTTGAAAACCGTATGAAGTAAACGAAATTTTGGGTTTTGTTGCTTTTGCCTTAAATTATGTCATTTACCTAAGCTCTTTAAGACATATAATCAAGTAATATTATTAATTACCATTATATCCCCTTAGGCTCTTTAAGATGAAATTAATAAGCAGCATAATCACTAATTTTATAAGTACCATATACCCTATTGGATCTTTTAAGGTGTATATATAATTTCCTTGATTAGTATTATCTTATGCATAATACCTTAGGCTTCTTTAAGGCAAAATGTAATAATATGATTAACTCTACTATACACATATACCTGTAGGCTCTTTAAAGGTATAAGTAAAGCAATGAAACATTAAGTACATTATAATAAGCCAAAATTCGCCTAATCATTCGACTGTCCAAATCGAAGGGAAGTTCCTCATAAATTAAAATTGAAACGGAAGACAACCTTATTTATTAAATCGCATTATTGCATATAAGTGAGACAAAGCTAAGGGAAAAAAAGCCACAATTAATTTTAATGTGATTGATAAGAAAAACAACTATTCTACGTTTAATATCATGATCTTATAAATTAACACTATCATTTCTAGTTCTCTCGCCATCTTAAAACCTTCTATTAAAGAGATTCTTCCTTTAGTTTGATTCTGTTTTTTTCTTTTTTTATATTTTATTTTTGTCTGCGAAGCTTAGCAATATTATATTCAACTCGGCATATTTAAAATCATACAAGTGATTTGCACAAGTCTTATCTTTTACGTTATAAACAAAACCAAGTCTAGCTTGTTTAAAGTCTATTGTAAACTAGCACATAACTTATCATCGTTAAATGTTAAGGAAAAAGCTAATGTTTAAAACCGATCGAGTCAAAATTTATTTCTCGTTCTCACCTTTATTTATGCCAAAACACTTATTACATTATTATTTTTTACAACATTTTTCACTTTTTTTTCTTTTTTTTATGCATAAAAATTTAAATTTTTTGCTATTTTTCATATAAATCACATATTTTTGATGGAAAAACGGGTTACGCGAGAACAACGGCTGCAGATATAATCAAATCGATAGATCCCCCCATACTAAAGCTACACATTGTCCTCAATGTGATATTAATACCCCCATACTAATTTCAAGGCATAATTCAAGTATTAAGGGTTAATCGATAAGATTAAGATATGAGATTCCCTAAATGAAGCTGAGGATATGAAGCTCGAATATATGGACAAAACCATGAGCACGAGAGTCTTTAAAATCTGGGCAATACTGGACAAAATAACACAATCCAACAAAACACGAAACACATAGAAAGGAGAATAAAGGCAAGCCCTCATTCATTAGATGTTAGATAATAGATAAAGAAGAAAAGAAATGCTTGTTTTTAATAACTTGGAGTCACGAGCTTGACTCGACCCCGAATTAATTTGTCCTTGGGGAAGCAAATGAGATACCACCGGCTCTAAGTGAAGATGCCGGGGTCAAAGATCGTATCTTCACTCCCGGTGGAGCAAGATAAAGGAGAAACCTCAGGGTAGATGAGAAACGGGAGAAAAGTCCTAATGACAAATGTGAAGGACTCTATCTTCAAAACATTTTGAGAAAAATCAATCTCACCATTCCCCTTTGGTCTTCATTAAGCTCATTAAAATTATCAATCACGGGAGCATCGGGCTCAAAATGTAAGCAAATCTAACATCCGATTGGTTTCGCGGGAGGAGTCGAGGAAATGATGGACGACATCGCAAATATGCAATCCACCTCGATTTACAAACTTCCAGGACCCCCCCCTGCTACTCTAACCAAGTGGGTCTATCTTGACACTCTCCCCTTACAACAAGACCCCCCCCCTCCCTAAACCCTCTATGATCGGGCTCAACTTAAAAAAGAAACGAATCATACTCCGGGCAAGAGGAGTAATTTGCATGTGTAGTTAGGCTACTCGCCCACTTCTCGTCTCTTCCGTATGATCGCTAGAAGTCTCGAATTCGGGTAAAGAATTATCCAAATGAGAAAGAGAAGTATCGAACTCCTCTAAGAACGAATCACTATCCGTGACGAGGATAGGAAATGGAAAAGGAGACCCGAGCACAAAATCAGGAGTAGGGTTGTTGTTCAAAGATTCGATATTAGTAATAAGACGATGGACGTTTATTAATTTCTCTCAAAGAATAACGTCTTGGATTTGAACAATATCTTCTAAGTCAAACTCTTTCTCATCATGATCATCATTCACCTCCTCTAAGCTAACGAACTCGACATCCTCAAAATCATCGTCATCACTCGAAGTATCATCATTGTTGGAATTGGATAAAATCTCAGAATTATCGTTCAAAGCATCAAAAGTAGAAGAATCATCACAAACGGGCACATCACACGTATCGTCAGAAATACCCTCAAGCTCACTTGGGATTGGGACAAAGATCTCAACACTAGACTTTATTACTTCGTCTGATTCCGTTGCCGGAATAGTGTCAAGATGCTCATCCCCCATACTTAGAGAGTTATCGGGCTCCTTGATTGGTTCATCGGGTGTGATCGCTTTAGGCCTTAACCATATAACAGTATATTCATTATCGTCATTATCGAAGTAGAAAAGCGGACGATTCCAGCTTGGACAATTAATATATTCTGAAAACTCTTCACTGATATTTCGCACATCTTCAAGGAGTTAACTATCATTTCTTGAATATCCTCTTGTCGATATTGCTTGTCATCAAAGCATCCTTATTCGCTAAAACTTTTCCCAAGATATAAATAATAACCTTTGGTGCTTACTCCAAAAAGTTATTTGAACTAACTTCTATTACAGAAAAGTCGTATAACGTCCTTCAAAATAGTTGTCTTTGCTTCGTCATCGTTCAATCATAGACGAATTCCAATTTGGAATAGAACTTCTGAGCTGTCGGCTTCTTTCTTCTCTTGCTTTGATTAGAATACCTTTAGATTTTTGCAAATCATTATAAGCTTAAAATAGAAATTTTGTAAACTTCTCAGGTTGATTCTGCTCTTCTTCCATAGCTTGCTTAATCTTAAGAAATCTTTCCTCGGCTAGCAATAAAGCCATGCACTTCTCATTAGGAGGTATATAATCATACTCCTTTAAAAAGGCTTGTATAGCTTCCATTAAGTCGTCACGAGCTTGCAAAATTTCTTTACTCGTCTTTTGAGGAGGATGATTAATGACGGGAAACTGCGGGGATTGATATTGGTCAAAACCGGAAGAATTAGAATTAAAGCAAAAATTAGGTTCATAGAAATTTTGGTTCAACGGTTGACACTGAAAAGTTCCATGAGGACCCCCGCAATTTTTACAAACAAGATATTGTTAAGAAGAACTTTGAGAATTTTGTGGAAAATAATTATCATTAAAGTTTTGATTGTAACACGGCTCCTGCTCATAGACAAGCGGGAACTGTGGTGGACAATCATAACCATAATGAGCATTATTTCCACATAACTCACAAATATTTGTCTCGTACCGGGGTTGCGGAGAGTAGTCGGAAAAATATTGAGAATTATCGAAAGAATTTGGATTACATCGTGGACAAAATGAACCGACAAATGGCTCTCCACACCCGTAGCAAGTTTGATAAAATGAAGACATGTTAAAGAATTAATCGAATAAGAGGGTAAAGAGAATAAGAATTAAATGAATAAGAGGATTGAGAAAAATATTTATAGATTTTTCAAATAATACATAAGAAAAAATAAGAAAAATATTTTTGGATTTTTATTTTTAAAATAAAAGGAAAATATTTTTGGGTTTTTTATAAAGGAAAAGGAAAAATAAAAAAAAATAAGAAGAAAAATATTTTTGGATTTTTATATTTAATTAGTACGAAAATAAACTTTCCGAAGAAAGGATCTTCATAGGCTCGAACACGAACACTCCGTAGAAATCAGATACACCTTCTACCGGCCTGGCTGGCGCCAAGAACTGAATCCTGTCCAAAATCAATACGTATAAAATATGTATAATATATAATATAAGTAATAATAAGGATATAAACAATTATAGTATAGTATAGTATTACCGTCGGGTTCAAGAAATTCACTTTTAACCAAAGCGATATCTCAAAAAAACCTTACGGTGTCGTTCATCGACGAGGGTGAAGGGAAAATCAACGTTCAAGTTGTAAATTGAGATTGAATAGCATTAAAAGTTTTTTGATTTGGTTTTCTAAATCTACTAAAAGGGGTAAGCATATATAAGGGAAACCTAAAATTTTGTTTTTTTTAAAACTATTTTTTTAACCTATATATTAAAAAAAATAACTCGTAACCTTCAACCCCCCCCAAGATGATAGATAAAGATTACTACTAAAAATGCTCTAAAATATAATATGACTAAAATGCTTGCACTAAGTGACGTGAAATGTTTTATTAAGTGCGGGCTTAGGTTTAACTAATTAAAAAAATAAGACAAGTAAAATGAAAATTGCTGAAAATAAATGACATGAAATTAAATCGTCATTAAAATTAAATGACGGAATGTAAATCGAAAAGACAAAACTTATGACTAAATATTTTTTAAATCTTTTTAATCCCGCACCTAAATTCCAAATCACTAATCACTTAACACGCACTAATAAATCTACCCACTACTCATAATGAATTTAAAACAAATTTTTTTTTTAGCTATTTAAAAATAAATCTACCTAAGCATTGCAAAATCAAAACAATATTATATATAAATAAAAAACTACACTAATTATTTGAAAAAAAAATTAGAAATGGAACCGAAATTGGAAGAACAGCAATAACGAAAACACCGAGTTTATTTAGCTTAAACAAAGATCAAGTTTCGGGTCTAGTAACATAAGCACTTAGGCTCGCGCTTTTGAGATTGACCGGTACCAAAAATATAAAAAACAAAAAACAAATGAAACTATTAATAGTAACAGTTATATATATTATCTCAATTTGCACACAACACTCGAAGGCCCAAACACGATTTTTAAAAAAAACAAATGCAACCTATATTAAATCAAACAAGGCCCAGACGTGATCAAATTTAAATGGCCCAATATTAATTCTATGAACCAAACGTTTCAGATTATAAGGACGAGTAATGTCCAAACCAACTTAACGCAAGAAAAGGTTTACAAACTGAAATTTGCACCTAATACGCAATAGTTCGATTGAATAAGTTTGTACGGATAAGCCATGATCTAATCCTAACAACTAAAAGTTATCAACGCGACTTTAATCGAATAAGCATAAATTACTATAAGTCGAGATGCTAACTATATAAGCGCTTCCCAATAAGCAATATGACTAAACTAGGAGCACTTAGACATATGAGATAATCATTTCTCATTATAAGCACTAGAACTCGAAATTATGCTAATAAGCTAAAATCACCTTTTTATAGAACGATTTTAATGGAAACAAATTGATCGAAAACCAAACGAGTGATAATTACAACTAATAAGCATACGAAAAACAGTAAATAGGAATTAAAATGAACTATTAGCACTTAAACTACCCAAATTTCTAAATGAATAAGCAAATAAACAAGAATTAGATTTAGCAATTTAAACTAGCATAATCTTAGCTTATAGAATAAGCTCTCATGAAACAAAAATAAATGAACCAATAAGCACCAAATAAGCAAACCAAGATTTATAATCAACTTTAAACCAAAACTATTACATTATATTAAAAAGCTTGAGACAAGAGTTTGGTACAATAAGCATAAAAAAATGAAAATTAGCAATTACATTTATGAATTAAGCTAAAAAATATAAAAACTACACTAAATAAAATAAAACTAACTAATTAACTAGATGGGGAAAAATGAGGGGAGTGGGTACAATTTATAAGGGACCAAGGGGTGAAAGTGTAAAATTGCACTAATCATTTGAGTATTGAGTGGCCAATCATTGGCGTTGATTTTCCCTCACACGGATCGTCATTTTTTTCATATAGATCCAACCGGTATTGAGATGACACGCGTCCATTTTTTTGTGCTGCATTAGTACGCATCATTTTGAAACGTTAGATCATTCGTGCTATAAACGAATTGCAAATTTGAGTTGTTTACTTCCCATTGCCACGTGTCGCATTGTAGCTGGCTCTTTCCTTGTAGTGGGAACGCACGTGAAGTTGAATGATTTAATTCCTCTCCCACGTGACCAAGTTGATCTCATTTGTAAATTCACAGCATATTCAATATCAACTTGAGATTTGATTTGTAAGTTGGGTTGTGTACATGTCTTGGGCCTTTTTCTATTCGTTGGCTGAGCATAGTAATGGTGGTGGCTTGCTTTTGATGCTAACTAAATATATACTATATAGGCTCGGTACCGACCCACTATAAATGGTTGTCGGGGCGTCGGTCCAAATAAAATCCGGAAGGCACGTTGGAACTCGTTTTCTCGCGTCTTTTTGATACTGTGCTTGACTTTGTTTTGTTTGTCTTTTTTTTTGTCATTTCTTTAATATTCTTTCCATACCTTGACATACACAAACAACAAAAAAACAACATATATTAGCATTTTTATTAAGTTTTGGTCTTTTGGGGTCGTTTTTCATGGTAAAATATATGTATAAAATAGCGAATACCAGGAGGCTTGCCTCCTAGTGCTCCTAGCTCTTTTGCTCATTGCCTATATTGAAGTTAAAACAAGAAACGAAAGGAGTTAGAGAGCGAGAATTAAGCTGAGTGTTTGTTCAGATGGTGGCGACGGCGTCACGAATAACATGTGACGCCGTCACAAAGGGTCTGATTCAAAAAATGTTTTTGCGAGGGAAAACTAAGCTATTTTCCAATAAACATGTTCATAAACACCCCCTTAGCATCAGACCCACATTAAAGGTTCGAAAAATTGGAGTCATCAATTCTAAGTTCAAGTTGTTTTCACAAAAGTGTTAATTTTGGATAATTCAATACTTAAGGTAATAACAAACGACTTGGATTGGTGTCCAATTGTTCCTTACTTCAATCAATTAGGTAAGGATTAAATTAGTGGAATTAATCAATAGAATAGATTTGAAATCGATTAAATGAAACCGCTAGAGTACAAGGAATGATTCACTTACCGATTTGAGCTTAATTCGTCGTTGGATAGTCATGGGGCGGGGGGAGCGGTATCGTGGTGGTGGGATTGATGAGGGTGGCTAGCTGGGTGCTTGTAGGTTGTAAGTAGGTGGAGGGAAAGGAGGATTCTGATAGGTTTTATAAGTTTTAGACCCGGATCGTCGTAACGGCGTCACGTATTAATCATGACGGCATCACGGGGAATTTTTCACTTTGGATCCTTGTTGTTTTAGGAATTTTGAAATTGTAGCCCATGATTTCCTTTAAAGGAAAGATCGTGTGTCTTTCCTCTTGGGTCTCAAACACAATGAGTCGCTCTATTCGTGTGTAAACGAGCAGTGAGGTTAGTGGGGTCACATTTTGATAGGGTCGGTTTAATACATGCAATTGGTGGGTGTCGTTTTTGGACTCTGTAGCGGTTGAACGGTTACTGAATTGCTTGGGTTATAATGGGACAGACTAGCCCTCTCTCCAGGCTGAAACCCGAAGATATTCTTCTGAGGTTGAGATGGATTTGAGTGTACTAGCCGAACGTATCTTACGCATAGAAGGTTTGCAGGAGTAGGAAACGTCTTCTTCTTGAGGTTTTCTAAGAAGTCATGTTTAGCACTGTTCTCCAGGACCTTGGTGTCCGGATACTTTACGATTTTCTCGATCTTCCTAGGTTTATTTTTGTTTTCCTTTATCCTTTCCTTTAGTCTTTATCGTGACTCTCAATGAGACTTCTAAGATGATTATTTTCCTCACAATATATTGCATGTGATCTTCGAGTTGTGTGATCATTTCCTCTTGGTCAAAGATGAAGTTCATTACAATGTGCTTAAATTCTTCTTGACGTGATGGCTCAGAGGGTGGTCGATACATTTTGTTGGTTGCTAACCGAAATACGCTTTCACTTTTTCCCATTAACGAGATTGCGTCCTTCATAAGTGTATCGACTTTATGCTCCAAGCAATTGCTCGATGTCAGGATTTTTGTAATTGAGGCTTACTTCATCTGGGATGAGGGCATCCTTCCAGCCTTCATCCTCATATTGTGCTAACCTCTCGATAGCAGCCTAGGCTTCGTCTGGCCTTAGCTTTCTAAGTCTCTCGCCTGATGCGTAGTTAATGCCCTTATGAGTGGTTTCGTCGACATGATCGTAGAAATTTGAATTTGAAGCCATAAGTCAAGCCATGATGAGGGACTTTTTATAGTAAGTACTGTTGATTCGAGTCCTTGCTTTGGATATGGATTTCGTCATGATGTTGTTGGAACATCTGGATATCATAGTGAAGTTTTTACAGTCCTTCGCTGATTGAAAGAATTGAGCAAGGAATCGGGTAGTAAGATCCTCCCATGTGGTGACGGATCTTGCTGGAAGACGTTCAAGTCATATGCTAGCTTGATCGCAAAGGGAAAATTGAAATAATCGCAAGCATTTTCTTTCCCAATTTTCATCGTCAAGGTCAAGTGAGTCTACTAGTTTTAGGAAATCCTTGAGGAGTTGGTTTGAATCCTCAGATCTAAGTCCATGGAATGAGCATCCGTTTTGCACCAACCGGATGGTGTCGGATCGAAGCGGTACCACGTTATTCCCTATGGGGAGCTCAATGGTATTCCTATAGCCCTCGTGGCTAGTTTTGGATTAGTCCCATAGAGTGCGGATAGGATTCTCGTCTCCTATAATGGTTGACGACAATAGGTTACGAAACAGATAACACAAAGAAAAGATAGACTACGAGAAAGCTAATATACGGGAATTAAATCTTACTTGAAAGGATTCAAGCAAGTAGAACTAAGTTAAACTATGATCAGAACCTAACTATTTCCCGGCAGCGGCGCCAAAAACTTGTTGCGGATGTCGTAAGGGACTTCTACAAGAAGTTTTACAACTCCCTAGGCAGTGTACCTAATCGTTGTAGTGCAGTATAGGCAAGACTCGGGGGTTGTTATCGTTCTCTAGGGGAATAGGTTGGAAAGGCATGATCACGGTCTAACAGAATTCTAAGGGTTGAGAGAAGATTATTTTTTGTGTTTTTATGTGTATAGGAAAGTAGGTAAAATCGTATATTTAAGAGGTTTGGTTGGTTTTATCTATTAAACTAAATATAAACTAAGCTACTGGTGATAACAATATAATAAAAGATTGTGTTTATTTAATTATGTATTACTCCCTAGATTGTTTCTCCTAGTGTTGTTGCTTTGTCACACTTGTGATGATCTATGTAATTATTTCCTAAGTCATGAACGAATTACACGAACTCGCCATCTATTTAATATTCCATTGAGGCAACGTACAAGTAAGGTAGTATGAAGACTATTACAAGGCACCTAAGAGTATATTAAATGCATTCGAAATATATTAAGATTGGATCAACTATATAAGGGGCAAGGTAGTATGAAGACTGTTACCCGATGGTATCCTTTCTACACAATCATGTTTTCCTAGACATGAATGCAACTCAGCCGATACAGACAAATGTTGGTTTTCTAAGACCTATCATGCATATTCATCACAAGTAGCAACACCACTAAGTTCTACATTCTAGGTTTCATACAATACATATAAATAAACACAATAGAGGGTTTTAGCCAAGCATGTTAAGATAGCAAGAAACAGATTAGAAATCAACAACAAGATATATGAAATGTTTATGATAGTTCTTATTTGTTTAAAATATGAAGTGACGGAAGTATCAATAGGGTTTTGAGGCCCTAAAATCGTCCCTAACAGCTGCTAAACGAAATAGGGTTCGCCCCTTTCTTTTACTCTAAAGTTTCACACTGAAAAACCCTTAAAAAAGGATTTTGTATATTAGGAAATCGTTGTGACGACGTCGCGTTTTAATCGTGACGCCGTCTATGTGTAAGAATATTCTAGATAATGGGTTGGGTCGTGCATTCTGACGCCGTCTTGAGATCTTGTGACGCCGTCTTGAGATGAGTTGTGACGGCGCCACGTGTAATCTGTGACGCCGTCTCCAGCTGCTGATTAGAAATTCTTGAGAGATGTTAGTGTAGGTCCGTAGTCATGTCCGTTTCTTCTCCAAGTCTTATGTATTTCCTCCAAATGCTGAATAGCTGAAAAGGAATGATTAAGTACCTATTTTGGGCATAAATGCACGATTTAGGGGGTTAAACGATCCCGAAAAAGTGTATAAAATGACACCTCATCAGCACCAGAGTTATTCATGGATCTCATGAATCGAATGTGCAAACCATACTTGGGTAAGTTCGCGATAGTATTCAGATAGATGTATATCTTTTATCTACTCAAGCAGAAATAAGGAGTACGAGGTCACTACCTTAGGCAATTCTCGTAATTGCTTAAGAATAAGGAACTGTACGCCAAATTCCCTAAGTGTGAATTCTGGCTCCCAAAGGTGCAATATATATATATATATATATGTATATGGACGTGTACATATGTATACATATGGATAAAGTTTTTATAAACTTTAGGTATTAGGTATAAACATGGGTAATTGTTGAAGCGTAGATTTATTTTGGGTGGTTCCGGGTATACCTAAATGCAATTTATCACGAAACGTAAATGCTTTACCTAACCGATAAAATAAAACATAATAAGTTAATTATTACTTTAGTAAAAATAATATAATGATGGCTTGACGTAAACTTAAATTGGTTTGGTGCCCGTTTACGTTGGTTGTTGATTTTTTTTAGTTTACGTGATTTAACTTAACTATTAAAATTAAAAGCGAACGCGTACGAGAAAAAAAATAAATAATGAATTTAATAACGCCGTACATTGGTCTAAAATACGGATTGTTACAGGAACCATACCACTCACGACATAGAACTTGGAGCAGTAGTGTTTGCCCTAAAGATGTGGAGACACTATCTGTATGGCACGAAGTGCGTCGTGTTCACTAATCACAAGAGTTTGCAACATATTCTTGATCAAAAAGAGTTGAACATGAGACAACGACGATGGTTGGAATTGTTGAGTGATTACGAATGGGAGATTCGATGTCACCCAGGAAAGGCGAACGGGTGGCGGATGCCTT
This sequence comes from Tanacetum coccineum, assembly GCA_026074375.1. NCBI lineage: Eukaryota > Viridiplantae > Streptophyta > Magnoliopsida > Asterales > Asteraceae > Tanacetum > Tanacetum coccineum. The sequence goes on along the minus strand of BQNB010128075.1, from coordinate 2,047 downwards.
GAGCCGAAAGGAAAGGATTAAGCCACTGCGAGTTCGGGCCTTAGTTATGATGATTGGTTTGAATCTTCCTAAGCAAATTTTGAATGCTCAATCTGAGGGAAGGAAGAGAACTACATAAACGAAGATCTGCATGGTATGATTAATAAACTTGAACCTCGTGTTCTGTAACGGGAATGTTTATGTTGAACAACCGGAGTTGGATTCCATGTTTTGGAGAGTTGAGGGTTTTAATTGTGCATGAGTCGCATAAGTCAAAGTATTCCATCCATCTTGGATCAGATAAGATGTACCAAGACCTGAAGAAGTTATATTGGTGGCCCAACATGAAAGCAGAAATTGCCACCTATCTCAGCAAGTGTCTAACGTGTGCCAAAGCTAAGGCTGAATATCATAAACCATCTGGATTGTTGATTCAACCAGAAATTCCACAGTGGAAATGGGAGAATATAACAATGGACTTCGTTACTAAATTACCAAAGACGTCAACGGGTCAAGACACGATTTGGGTAATCATCCATCGTCTAACCAAGTCTGCTCATTTCCTACCCATGAGAGAAGATGACTTGTTGGAAAAGTTGACGAGACAATACTTGAAGGAAGTAGTCTCAAGGCATGGAGTGCCAGTTTCGATCATCTCCGACCGTGATGGCAGATTCGCTTCACATTTTTGGCGGTCTCTTCATAAAGCGTTAGGTACTCGATTGGATATGAGTACAGCCTACCACCCGCAAACTGATGGTCAAAGTGAGAAGACCATTCAAACATTGGAAGACATGTTGAGTGCCTTTGTGCTCGACTTTGGAAAAAGTTAAGATAGACATTTACCGTTGGTGGAGTGTTCGTATAACAATAGTTACCATACCAGCATTAAGGCTTGACCATTTGAGGCGTTGTATGGGCGTAAGTGTCGAGCACCTATCTGCTGGGCTGAAGTTGGAGATAGTCAGCTCATTGGCCCAGAGATCATCCATGAGACAACCGAGAAGATTGTTCAAATCAAGAGCCGTATTCAAGCTGCCCGTGATCGTCAGAAGAGTTATGCTGACGTAAGACGAAAACCCCTTGAGTTTCAAGTAGGAGACAAGGTCATGCTGAAAGTGTCGCCATGGAAAGGGGTGATAAATTTTGACAAACGGGGAAAGCTGAACCCCTGTTATATTGGACCTTTCAAGATCATTGCCAAATTAGGAACCGTTACCTACCGACTTGAACTCCCAGAACAATTGAGCAGAGTTCATAGTACCTTTCACGTCTCGAATTTGAAGAAATGACTGTCTGACGAAACTCTTGCTACACCGTTGGATGAAATCCAAATCGACGACAAGCTCCACTTCATTGAAGAACCTGTCGAGATCATGGACCGTGAGGTCAAGCGTTTGAAGCAACATCATATTCCAATTGTTAAAGTGCGTTGGAACTCTAAGAGAGGTCCTAAGTTCACCTGGGAACGTGAAGATCAAATGCAAAAGAAGTATCCTCGTCTTTTCGCCAACTCTGCACCCGTGGTAGATGTTACTTCGTAAGCTTTGAGGACAAGGGGAAAGGATGTGACACCCCATAATTTTTCGATCAATATTTTAGCCGTTTCCGTTTAGTATTTTGAATTTTATTAGTTTTGTGAAATTTTTACGTTTAACCGGGAAGTTATCCCGTCATTATCTGAGAATCATTACCGGAAGTGTTCTAGGTTGCTAATTGACGTAGTCTTTCGCCAGTGACCACGTTTTTATGTTTTAGTTGATATTTTAAAATTTCAGAAATTTTCATAAACATTCTATGCGTTTTCAGTAATTATGTGTTCCGGATATAACTAATAACTTATGTGTGTGCATGGGATCCTTTAAATTAAATCAAACACATGCATTATGTTCCTTGAAGTTGGGAGATAAAATTGGCCCCTTCTTCCCCTCTTTTCTTTCCACGACCGGACCGCCACCGACTAACCAACCTTGGATGCCAAATTTTGAATTCTTATACATTATGTCCAAGTTCATCCTATTTCATTCATTCACCACAATATTTCTCTCTCGATATTTTATAATACGTA